>JARHVA010000397.1:1195000-1357500 GCA_037957365.1 Torreya grandis
TAGGTATTTTGGTTTTCCACAATTCTTAATAGAATATATCCTTATAAATAATTTATTGTTTCACAAGGTCTAGATTTTAGATCTTGGCATGTGTATTTCTTGATTGCTTAAAAATATCATATCCCTTAGATTGGATGACTAATTTTTTTGGAACATGTAATGATTAAGTGGTGCCTTTTACATACCCTTAACATTTTACAATGGTTAATAAATACAATAAATATATTTTATTTATTAACATGAGGTGATCTCATGTAAATAAATTAAATATATTTTACCATCAGGTTCCTCAGGGAGATATTAGTTAAAATGGTCCACCTCCACACCCATTATAACTTTTTAGCATATTTTCATGTGGAAAATAATAATTTGAGATTTTTATGAAGATTTGACAGAGAAGAAGTAAGAAGAGGAGGATTTATGTATTGAATTATAGTTTCTCATATATGAATATAAACTATGTATTTTTTAACTCTATTGGAGGTTTTCTCACCTATATTTGTGTCAACCTTTGATCTGTGTGTAACTTTGATAATGCATTCACATTTATAAATCTACCTATATATCTATACATTGCATATTCAACATATATATTCCATATTTTTTTTAAATTTTAGTCTTAGGAGGAACTCATTGCATATGTTTGATATCATTATAAGAATATATGTAAAGAGAAGTTTAAGGTTTATCTTGTTTTAAATCACCCATTTTTAAGAGTTATGTGTGATTTATCCATGTATGAAATATAACAAGCAATGACTACCATTATGTACTATATAATAAAATAATTTATAGGTGCATCCATATTGAACATGATTGATTATTTTGTAACAAATGAAAATCTTATTTTTAATATATTTACAGTTCAAAAATCAAAAATGAAAAATCAAGAAAAATCCCTAAGTCAAACTAGGTTTTGTACAAGGAGACACAAAGGTTGGGTTCACCAAATGTTTAACCTTTTTTAGTTTTTTAAGTTTGGGTTAAATGGGTAGAATGGCCTATAAACAAAGATAAATAAAACTATTCTAGATGAGGACAATTAATTGAAAACTTAGACTAATAAATATTTTAAATTAAAATTAGTAATTTGATAGCATAAACATGAAGAATAGATGATACTTAGCATATCTACAAATATGTAGGTAATGAGAATTACAAAGGTGGAAATAATATAAAAAAGATCAAGTTTTAGTCTTTAGATAATGGAAATATTTTTTATAGAGGCCTCAACACTTATGTCAGCCTTAGGACACTCCCATCAATGCAGGTGTCATGATATCAACAAAACTATCTAGTATGTAATACTCATTATGTTGTCACCTTTCTATTGATATGTTTTCTTTGCATAGACAAATTTTTAATGATTATTTATGGATAAAACCCTAGATATTCACCTTAGGTATTTATACCTTGCTAAAAATGTGTTAGTGGGATCACTGTGTCAAGATAATCTCAAGGACCCTTTTGTCAATGAACACTACCTACATAACCAATAATCCAAGGATTTTGTGTGCACAAAAGTGAAATATACTATATGTAAGGGCATTTAGTGATCTAACTTGTAAATAGAAAAATATTTTTCATGGGCTCTTCTTTGATTTATTCAAACTTATAATATGATTGATATGAAAATAGGGAATAATAGGGTAGTAGAACTCAGTTGTGCAATTTAATGATTGAGATTTAATAGGGGTTTGCTTGGTATTTACTAGATGAATAATGAATAGGCTTAGATTTGTATTTATATTACACATTTTGTAAATATTTCATGGTATGGTTAAATGAAAAAATTGACCAACTAATGTGATTTCAAAGATTTTCAACTTAGATGACTTTTTAGCACTAAACACTTCATAAGAATCTAGACACTTACATCGATGCAAGTGTCCATATGTGGGATACAAGTTTTTAATAGGCTAAGAAGATATTTAGGATATGAAATTGATATTGAAGGATATATATTAGGTTTTAGGCTTTTATTTATAGTGTAAGAAATCTAAGACATCATAAATTATATGGTTAGACCATAAGATAAGTAATTGGGAATGGTGAGATAATGAATGCAAGCCTTTCAACATTAGGAATACATAAAATTAAAGGGTATATCCCTGATAAGTATTTATCATGTATATAATACTAATATTCTATATAAATAAAATTTTAGTAACTACACCCATATATGGCCCTTATGCAATGTTTCAATAGCAATCAAATGCTCCAAATGCAAAACCATAGTTTGCAAATGGCTAGTCAATCTCCACAAATCATCATGAACCAAGAAGATAAGAAATATAGCCACATCCTCTTAGATATTTTAATGGAAACATCATCAATAAATCACCAATGTATAACAAGATGATTCAAAACATTCAAAACTAACATTTAACTCCCTATATTGTGTCCCTAGACATTGGAAACATTTTTCCAATTATCACATATGATGGGACTAAATATCATACCTTACATCTTAAAACCTTTGGAAACATCTAAAAGGAATGGGTTCAACCCAAAACTTATGCCACTACCAAACTTATAGCTAAAACCTTTATGGATATGTGCTATAAATTTACAATAAAGTTCCTCAACATTCCATTACACAATTAGATGATATAGTCAATTCTCTGGTTAATAAATTATAACATAATCAACTTCTTTAAAAATCCTTATCAACTTAAATAATTATTAAAAAACTCCCAAATGAATATACCCATGATTTCGCAAAGTGATGGTTGTCCTTAGTGCATAAAGTGGATCATAACATGAGTGATGATATCCTTTTCAATCTTTTTGTTATTATTCTTAAAACTCGTCTTCAATATAAGGTTGGGATATATTACCCTAAAATCTTAGAAGAAGATTTTTACTAAGAAAAAAAATCTTTATGGCTCAATTTGAACATTCTTAAAATACCAAAAATGAATCTTTCAAAACTACAACCAGTTTAAACACAACTAATCTTTCTCAGAATAAACCTCCCTACCCCAAAGTGGGAGTATCTAAATCAAATAACCAACTTACCACCCACTGTCCCTTCAATATGCAAGATATTAAGAAGTTTCTATCTCCATACAAACCATATATCTACACTAATACCCTTATATCATGGTAAGATCCTAACAAGTTTTATTGGTTCCATGTTTACATTGGTCACTGTCATGAAACCTTTTGCACACTCCTAAAAATTGTGGTAAATACCATCTTGGGGGTAAATTAAATCATGATATTATCACCAAAGATCACTATAAATAATATTTTAAATAATATAAGATCGAATTTGATAATCCTAAATCTATAAACTAGAAACCTCACAAATCATCTCAACTAGGTGATCCCAATACACATCATACCAATGAATTCTATTTTTTTATTGATTCAAACTATGCTCATTATTGCACTAACTACCAAAGTTTGAATGTGTCAAAGGTTAGTTTCCATTATAATATTGGTCAGAAAGTTACCATCACTAAACCTAAGAAGTCTTGACCTAAAGTTATTAAGGATATTACTACCACATCTATATTTTCTTCCAATCTAAAATCTAGTGATGAGCACACTCCACCATTACATACTCAACCTAGTGGTTCCAATCCTTCTACTATCATACCTCCTAGAGTCACCATTCCTAATCAAACTAAATAATTTTGTCTCTACCCCTAAATCACCATGGAATTTCCTAGTTGAATTTAACTCAATGTCTTGAAAAATTCCTCTAATGAAACTCATGATGACATCACCTTATCATAGTAAGTTCATCATGCAAAAATTTTAAGACATCTAATAATCCCCATATAGTGAAACCAAACTACCTACCCATCCACACTATCAAAACCATTTCTTAAACTTCTTCCTCTAAGAAACTTTCCATAAAGTATTTAGAAGAAGACATTTTTAATGATTAAATCCTATTTCAAGGTGATGACCCACTCCTTTTTATTAATATTATGATTAACAATACGTTAATAAGGAAATTTACAGTATATGAAGGCTATGTAATTAATATTACTTCCTATTGGCTAGTCTATAAACTTGGATACTATGAATTTAACCTTAAGAAAACAAGACTCACATGTCATGGATTTAAAAAAATCAATTAAAAACCTCTTGGTTGTATTTGGTTCCCTCTCACTATTGGACCCAAAATAATAGGCACTAATCTAATAGTTTTATATCTTCCACTCTCCAATATTATTTTTTTAGGTTGTCCTTGGACTCATTTCATGAGAGTAATTTCATCTTGAGGTAGCCAATTCATAAATTTTAATCATAATAAAATTTTTTACAAGAATGAAGTAAATACCAACCCATGTGGTCTGAAACTATCAAATCCCAAGATGCAATATCACATCCCTACCATTTCTCATATCAATATTCCTCTCTTTAGTTTTTCAATGTGCATGTTGACCTCCAAGTTACTCTAGAAAAGTATTATGATGATAAACCCAATTAGTTACAAACTATTTTAAATACCACCATGTCACTTCCTTACATAACCAAATGGCTTCTTCCATCTCTCTTACCACAAAATAGGACCATTCCTTTGATCGATGATAGTATTAAAATTCCTCACCCATGCAATAAAAATGAAGCTTCTTACACAATAGATGACTTTATATGCAATGATTTTAGAGTGTAAAAAATATTTTAGGATCTTCCTTCAATATCCCCTTAAAAATTTAGTAATGGTGGTATATGAACAAAAGGTACATATAATGACAATTCCTAATAAACTACTCATGCTTACAACATCTCTCCATCATATGATAATGTATGAATAGTTGTCAAATCTAAATCAATGAACTTGGACATAATTCATTATCAAAAAACTATTGATAACTTTCATTCCTTTTAAATTAGATGTTCATTTAGTTAAAATCTCCTCTAATTATGATGATGATGAGAATGACCTAAAACCTCAAGGTTATGTCCCTCTTATCAACCTATTTTAAAAAATAATCCATTGGTTGTTCAAAAATTTGATGATTTTCATAGAAATTTTGATGTATCAATTAGTCTGATACCATTGAGAATTCATTCAACCGCACTAAGTATATCAACCGATTGATATATTTTAGACCATTCAATAGTATTTCAAATACAATATCCAACTTGATATAGTTCAATATTAATCTCATAAATGCACTAGCCAATAATTACCGAGGTCCAATATAGTTCCAAAGTCATCTCCAATTTTAATTGACTATACCATCTAATCTAATACAGTCAAAATAAATATTTCTTCTACTAATTATACCAAAGTTATGATCCATAGTTCTAATATCTAAACTATAAAGAATATAATTTAGTTTAATAAAACATAATATATATTAGTGGTCCTATTGGAAAAATAATGATTGAGAGGGGGGTGTGAATAAATCTTCAAAACTTTTCATTAAATTCCACTTAATCATACATGAACCATTCTAACAAGCATAAGCATCAAATCATAAGAGCATAAAACACATGAACACAACATAAATATGGGAAACCCTTAAAGGAAAAAAACCCACTGATGAATAAAATAAAATACATTCCTATAATACAAACATAAATATTTAGTAAATTACCCACTTCACATAGTACACCAACCCCAACTAGCTCAACACTAACTCAACTAGGCTTTAGCAATCACCCACTTGCAAAGAGACACCAACCCCCTAGATGAATCGGCACCAACTCAACCACATAATAAAATTTATCACCTTTATAATAATTGTTTCTCACACAATAGATGACTATATTCTCCTTTATCTCTTCACTCACTTATATCTCTCTCAAACTACCCGTTAGCCTTCTTCACTCAACTAGCACTATTCATGGCTTGATTAGGTCTTCTAAACTTGATCCTTATATGCATAACCTATGTTAGATATTAAAAAAATATATATAATTTTATACATGACCTCATTATCATCTCCATTTATTTATATCATTCACTTGTTCTCTGCTCTCTCTTAGCATCTTCTAAGCACATTGAATAGGCCTAAACTACTTTGCTTTTATACAAGTCACTTGATCATATCCTTATTAGTTAGCCACATATTTAAATCACTTAGGTCAAAAATAAATATTTATTATCATATTATAATAACATGAATTAATCATTAATAAATCAATACATTAGGTTGGCCATAGCTCAATTAGCCCTTACTCCTCTTTTAGGCTTAAAGGAGACCTAATAGGCCTTCTTAACAACACATTACCCTTTGATATTTTTGAATCATATTAAATCAAATCACATGGAAGTAACACATCATATTCCACTCAAATATACCTTATAAAACTCCAATTTATTTCTATAGCACCTTTTAGGTCCAACCACCATTTGAACCCTTTTTCAGAACATTGTTCATAAAAGGCTTGTGCATATACAAACACTGTCTTGAACAACTAAGGCATAAAATCAGATTTACAAAAAAAATATGCAAATAATTGACATATTAAGAAATATAATGACCTTTGGGTCATCATACACTTCATTATATGATTTTATTTAGGGTAAATAGGGTCAACTCCTTTTCTAAAAGATGCTCATTTAGAACTATCAACTGACTTCAAAACACAATCAAGGAACCATGAAATTAAGACATATGAGTGAATATATTAAATTGATTTAAATACACTAAAATTATATTATAACATCCTTAGATAAACATAAATCAAAAAAATCATAAGATCTAAATAAAAATATTAGTCTTATAAACCAATCTATTGATCTTCTCTCTCACAGACTAGCTCAACTAGATAAGCTATTTTGGCTTTAATGTTCCAACCTATTTCACTAATTTACAAGACTATGAAAATAATGGATAGATTATTAAATTCAAAAATAGCATAATCATGCACTTAAATTCATTAATATTACATGAAAACACATCAAGAATCATCTTCTCACTTTTGCTTGGTTTTCTTACTGTCTACACCACTTGGTTTATTAGCGAATGGCCAATTTGGATCACCAAATTCATGCACCTGATGTTAGGAACCTATCCATAAACCTGAGAAAAAAATCACACCTATATATTCCTAAGATATTGTATTATATCTTTTAGTCACTTAGCTGACCATACCAAACTGTTTTGAGCTCTTTAGAACAAGATCTTCAACATTAGGTCATTATTAGGGTTCTATGAGGGTTTAGACCATCTTCCATTCTTAACAATCATTCATAAAACATAGGTCCTATTTCTATAAACTAATGATTTTAAATTTGATATATAAACCTTATTAATCTCCCATGAATAATTTATATCCTCATTCAAATGTTTTACATGTCAATGAACACTTGAAAAACCCTCTCAGGTAGACACCTCTTTATTCTGTGCACTTGAGAAACCTTCAAACACTTTTCAAGATTTTTATTGTAAATCATGACTTGAAACTTAATGAAAATAATTAAAAAACTTGACTCACCTTTGTCAATTTTAACCTACTCACCCATGTGATGGAAACTAATCAAGATACATCATTTGATCACCATCTTTCTTTTTGCTTTCTAGGCCTTAACCTACAAGTCTCATTAGGTCTTGAATCTGACATTCTATCCACCCTATAGGCTTCACCTTAAGACTCTCCTATGTCACAATACATCTTGTGTATGCTCAACTGACATAATAAACTCGCTCCTCTTTAAATATTTAATATAACATATTTGAAGCTTCTTACAAATCTTTAGAGCTTGACTGGGATCTTTGTAACATCTTCATAGTTACATACAAGATATTTGGAGCTGACCTTATAATCATTTCAAAATCCCTCAACACTTCATGTATAAACTCAAACAACCTTTCTCATGCTAAAACACTATCAAGTATTCTTTGGATCTGACCTTTTATTAAGAAGAGAATAAGGAAAATAATAGTAGTAATAAATGAACATAAGAACATTCACCCATAACTAAAGACAAGCATAAGGTCCTGTAACAATTTAGTTTTATTATTTTTTAAAAAATCATAAAGTTATTTTTCTCTTCTTTTCAAAATTTATTTTATTAAAAAATATTACAAAGATTGGCAACCCCTAGAGAGGCATACAAACCTCATATTTATATGAAATTATACCCCTAAAACCTAGGGAATATATTTTAAAAATGGAATTAGTTGCACATTTCAAGGTACTTGGTAACCTATTCAAACCACATACAAAACTTCAAAAGTATATGAACAAAAACATATCCCTCAACCTATGAAGAAGGTCACCATAGAATGCACTTATGGGATATAAATCAAGGTATCTCATCTAGCACCTACTCTTCCTCTTCTTCATCTTCAATTTTGAAAATATCCTTCTAAATTATCTTTTGAAAATTATCCTCATATTATTTTAAAAAATTCAATATCCTCTCGACCTTATCATGATCTAGGCCTTTAGAGTGTTGATAGGGAATCTATACCTCTAATTAAATATTTATCATCTATTTAGGAATTAATTTTAATTTTTTCAAATATTTATCCAATCTATCACTAGAATTATGATTGTTCATGAAATTTTTAATTAATTTGAATTTAAATGTAGAAGATGGATCAGTTTCCTATTAAATAAACTACTTGAACTCTCCTTATATGTATTCAATAGGATCCACCTTTCCTCCTTCTCCAAGGAGTGAACATGGGAGATTTCAATTATCTCATGGATATCACATGAAGGATTAGCCTCTAAGGCCTATGACTCCATAAACTTATACGATAATTTTTCTATAGTTTAAATTTTAAATTTTTCTAATCCCTATAATTTCACTTGATCTAATTGATCTTATTTAGTCAAGACCCCTTCATTGATCAAACTCTCCTCATCTTCTTTGGCAAGGGATTCAAATCTAGGAAACCAACATTTTATCTTGTTAAGTTATTTTCTATAAACGTCCTCATTCTTTTAATCATATTTAATATCATCATCAATAAAAGAATAAACCTCAACTAATGAGTATATTGACTTACTACCTTACTTGAGAATCTTTTATATCCACTCTTTAGTGTCTCTCCCCATGTTTTCTATTTTCTTAGTTGTTTTAAGAGTTCTAGTATCTAGATTTTAGTCCTAAATTTGAGGTTGAGATAGGCTGACTAGTTTGTGTATCACTAACATAAGTTGGTCTATTTTATCCTTTAGTTGACTTTTTATTGATTTATCATGATTTAATTTCTCAATCAAAGAACCAATAGTTATTTAAACATCTTATTTCATTCCTTCATGAGTATCCTTTTCTAGTTGGATACATGAAACTTGGTATTATATCATGGTGACTTCATCATTATAATTTTATATAGGGATAGAAACTCCAACATACCTCTCACCCTATTCATATATAACAATATGAAAAACCTTCTAGGGTTTATTAAAAACTTGAGAATTTGGTAGAATAAGGGTAATAAAGTTGATTTACAATGGAAAACCCCTATTTTTCCTCTTTATTACCACTTTAATCAACCATTGATACTTGGATGTTCCTCCACTTTATAAGAATATTATTCTATTTATATAAGATACTTTCCTTCTTTTGGAATGGATTCAAGAACCTCTTTGGATATGATCTAATAAAGATCCTCTTGTAGATCAACAGAAGGGAGAGGAGTTGATACTACTAAAGAGGATCCATTCGGGTTTAATAATGGAGGATATACTATCATAAACAATAATAGAGTGTTCTTGATCAACCCCTAAAAATGAACTACCTTTTTAATTATTTCACTCAAGATGGTTGATGTCTTAGGAGTACCTTTATCATCAATTGACTTATTTATTTTGAGCTTCAAAATCCTCTTTTCCAAGTTGAGGTTAAGGTTTCTTTTCCTCTATTTTCTCCTTGATTATTAATGATCCAATCATGGCACTAGAAGATGTTGTAGGATCTTTTACTTTTTATTGTACCAACATAGGAGGTAGTATATCTATAGCTCTTAGGGGTGGAGGAATCTAAATATCTTTTATATATACCCCTTTAATTTAGATCCATACAAAAGTACTAAAAAATATTACTTGGGTCTAATATTCTAAGGATGTTGATTCATGTCTTCTCCACTCAATCCTAGGAAAAGGCTTTGTCTTGATATTCTCACTAAAATAATAAATATCTACAATTTCTTAATTATCTTTGATTTTAAAGTTTTCAATAATTTAGACTATGTTGAACATAATGACTTGCTCAAGTGTGAAGTGTGAGTAATTAATAAACCTAACCTCCCTTTCATAATCACATTCCATCCATAAATATTCATAATAGTATACATGCTTAAATGTGGTGCTCAAAATTATTTCTACCATTCCCCTTACATCAAATGAGGGATGACTATGAAATAGACAAAGAGTAACTTCAATGATGTTTGATTTGATGGATTTGGATTTATACAATGTAGCACAGGATTACCTATAAATAGTAATTGGGAAGTGGACCCCAATAGACTTATACTTTATAACACAAAAATTATGAGTCTTCATTAGTTATCACACTAATTCTATGAGTGTTCATTTTTTCATTAACCAAATTTGAAGTATATATGGGGAACTTCACATCCATATACCCTACTGTAGAAGAAAATATGAGACTTTTTATACCATCCACCCCATCTTGATATCTCTAAAGTATCAATAATAGATAAACATAAATTATAGGGATATTTCTCAAACATCTAGAATAAAAATTGAAGGAATACATTGTTGAATCTATAGAAATTCTTGGCACTTTCCCTTAATGTCAATTGTAAATAATATTCATAAACACGTGAAGTAGAAATTTGACCAATAGTATTCAATTCACTATAGAAACTTCTCTATATAACTACATAAATAAAGTAAAGTATCATGTAGAATTTATGAGTGGTGATCAATTCACACAATTTCTTATAAATCAAATCACTAATCAACTCAACCCAATTGATATACTGAATATTGGCATGTATGATTTATATGTATTAAATATCCATTCTTGGTAATCCTTATTCATATGAATTTTGATGACTCTAATAATGAGAGTGATAGTATCATTGATTTCTAACTTAAATTCATGGCATGCAATCAACCTAGGAACATTGGCCAAAGAAGGTTTAAGCTTGACCAACCAATGATTATTAAGGGCCCTGACACAATCATCTATTTTCTTCTCATGAAATTACCAAGATATCTTTGGGGTGATTTCCATGAAGTTCTCATGGTCTAGGTTCCTTATCATTTCTTTAATATCCTCAATCCTAAGTCGTAATATGGTTTATCATTTGGGGTTTATAACTTCCCTATTTTCTCTATCATAATGACTTCCCAAAGTCATAACCAATTATAGGAACTACATAAAAACTAGAAAAGTGGTAACTTAAGGTAATTCACTATCATAACTACTCTATGTCTATTCATTTTAAATGGGTTCATTCACTTTGATCTAGAGTTCAACCATGTCTATATGACCTAATTCAGTGTTTGTGACCATGTCTCTATTAGAATACATGTTTGATGGAGGAATAAATCATTAAAATAAGTACTTCATCTCACATACTTTTTATTTTACCCATTTATTCTTAGGTGTTCTAGACATATTCTATTTTTGATAGGTACAAGTAAGCAATAAGTTTAGAATCAAGGTGTGAATGGGAATGGGAAAAGTAGAGGTAGAGGGAGGGGAGTTAGAAGTAGGTAACTATAGTGTAGTCAAGGAACTCCATCATTGAGGTTTGGGTGTTGAATCATAGTTAAATAACCTTAGCATTAAGGCCTGGAGTTGTAAAAGAGTTAAGGAACTCTGGCATTAGGGTTTGGGGATTACAATACGGTCAAGGAACTCTAGTGTCAGGTTTTGGGGAATATGATGTAGTATGATAATTCTGATGTAGAGAGGAGAGATAACTTGATGTTGATATGTAAATGATGCAAGACTCCTAAACGTTTATAAAAATATGATAAGGTAGGAGATACTAATGGAAATAATGAGTGGATATGAAGTAACTATCAGTGAAAAATGTACTACATACAAGAAAAACCCTCTAAAATAACTCCAAAGCCTATATGCCCCTAATGTGAAGAAACTATGTGAAACACCATAAAAAATGACTTCCAAAACCAAAAAATTATTGAAAACCCTAAAATACTAAATAAAAATAGATGCAAAGATTAGAAAATGAAGTTCAAATAATAAGAAATGAATGGGAGGAAATAAATTAATAGTGGAGGTTATGGAGAACCCCACACATGTAGTAATCCATCCTCATTAATGAGGGTCAAGTCAAGGTATAAGGACTTCATGGCATCTATTGGATTCTGATAGCTACACTATAGTCATCATGTTCAGATGGTTCCACTAGAGTCTTTAGGTTTCGATAGTTGTACTACATTAAAAATAGTTAAGTAAATAAGACATCATCTCTCATTTTAAATTTTTCCTCCTTTAACTATATCCTCAATAAAATTTTAATGGGGTACTCCAAATTTCACAAGATGATGAAACTTGGGGAAAATAATGAAGGAATAACTCCATGATTCTAATTCAAGGGGGACACTTCCAATATCCTCTTAAAATAGATGACTAATCACTTACTTGATTGATTTATATCATTTAAAATTATAGTCATTTCATTATATAGACCTTTATATAACTAATAATGGATGGGTAACCTCATAAACCCAATGTAGGTCAACTCATTACCCAAAGTACTAATTCCTAATAAATTAGACCCATACAATTAACTAAGGGGGATGTGTGTCAGATGTAAACATATCCATCAACCCATATATATTAATATATTATATCCTTAGGTACATACCATTCCTTCCTTCCTTTACATGTTTCATTCTGAAAACATAAGAATAAACTAAATAATGACTATACTTCAAATCATTGCACATTTTTCTCCTTTCTATATCATCCAACCACCCATATATGATCTTTGGAGGTGATAAACATCAATATTTATTTCCAAATTTCATTGTGATACTTTTAATCCCTTCATGATCATAATTATACCTCCTTTGTGTTCATGCATAATGATTCCTCCTTTGATTCCATGTTCCATAATTCATTGCACTACTATGATTCCATGCATGAATAGAGCAATTATTTTTTTCTTCTATGATTAGTTATATTTATTTCCCCACTGATTTCATGTTTAATAATTTTTCTCACTATTTTGATTCATACATGACATTGTAATTCCAAGAATAGTCAAAGTGATTACTCCATTTATTCCTTATGTAGCCATAATGATTGGTCCTTTGATTTCTTGTATAACCAAAGTGATTGTTTTTATGACCCTCCTTAACATTCCTCTATGATTTTTTCCCCTCATTGTGATGTGGGTGTCTATATTCCACAACCTTTTTCTAATATTTTGACCTTATCAACCTTTTATACTACCTCTTCCTCTTTTTCCTTTGGTAGTACTTGTGTCTCTTAAGTAGTTGAAATGTTATTCTCTTCTTGTATTATTTCTTCATCTATTTATTTATTTGAATATTCATTATGCTCTTCTTCACCATCTTCAACTTATTTCTCATGCTTTTCCTTGACATTTATTTGTTCCTTACTAAATGTGATATCCTATAAAATCACCTTTCTCCTATACCAAAACTTTATGAACTTATTCTACACATTAATATTGATTGTTCCAAAAGTATCTAACCATGGATATCAACGAAACATATCCACATAATCCATATCCAAATAATTAAATTATAAATTCAAAACATATTGTCCATAATGAGATTTAAATATTTAAAAACTTGAACATTCTTACAATTTATTTTGGCCTTGATATTATTTGATTGAACATGTAGATGTTGAGCCACATCCATGTTGATGAAGTTGTACTTTTTTATATGCATTATGGACATAATTACCTTCTTATTTTGAATGCATATCTAAAACTAAGATATTTAAGAATCTCATTTTATATCTAAGTTTTTTGAACCCTTATCTTCCATCTCGCTATTTTAATCATCAAAATTCTTTACCTCTCCTTCTACATAATTTGTAGATTTTTCATCATCATAGGTATTTTTATCCTCTACATAGTCTTCCTCATTACCATCATCATCATTTGATAAATCTTATCTCTCTTATTCATCATATTTATCTTTTATGTCCTATCGATCTAGGAAAACATCCATTTCTTCTGAGGACAATTGCTTATGTATTTTGAGAATCTCAACACACCAAGTAAATGCAAGGCCCTCTATATGCATTCCAAATTTTGATATCCAAGATCATGATTCAAAATAAGTTTCCTTAAATTGGAGCCATATTTATCTAACATCAATATCATCCTCTCCTAAAAATACTTTTAACTCCATTATTCACACAAACTAGGGTTAAATAAAAAATCTAAAACAATCCAAAATTTGTATTTTATCTTCCATTTATGAAATTGAATATTCAATGAAAATTTGGTGGAAAACTTTAGTAAATTTTGGCATAGATTGAATCTATGAAAAATAATAAAATCACAATAACTCAAACAAAACTTGTAAAAATAAGTTTAAATTTTTTTATGTTGCTTTCCTTTATGATGATATAAATTCAATATAAATTTTAGAGAAAAATAGCTGAAATTTTGATAGATGTGATGAATTTATTAAAAATTCTAAAATAATAATATATCACTCAAAAATGATCACTAAACCTAAATATTTTTATTTTGGATTCCTTAAATTATTCTCCCACTTTATAAAAAAAATTAAAAAAACTCACAACAAATTTCAAGATCTAAGATATTTTTAAAAATTAGGGGTTTACCCACACTATCTTCCCAAATCTACACTTTGATACCACTTTTTATGATCCATAGTTGTAATATCTTAACTATACATAATATAATATAGATAAAAAAACATAATATATATATATATATATATATATATATATATATATATATATATATATATATATATATATATATATATATATATATATTGGTGGGCTAATATTCCAAAATACTCAATATATGTAGAACTAGAATGATACCCTTATGGTGGGGCAACACCATACAATACTTCTTTAAGAAGGAATAACTCCATGATTCTAATTTGAGTGTCACACCTCCAATATCCTCTTAAAATAGAAGAATCAACACTTAATTTATTGATTTATGTCCTTTAAAATGATATTCATCTTATTTATATAAACCTATATATACTAATAATGGATGGATAAACTCATAATCCCAATTTAGGTCGACTCAATACCCAAATTACTAATTCCCAATATTTTATACCCATACAAATAACTAAGGGGGACGTGTGCCACATATCAACATCTCTATCAACCCATATACATTGACATATCATATCCTTAGGTACATATAAACCAACCATGTCCATATAATTTGACCTCTTTCTTCTAATCTAGAGTGTATCAACTAGGGCAATGTCATAAAGAAAAATTCATCAACTTCTCCTTTTGATCCTGAAATAATTTTATATGCCAAAGTACCTATTATTCAAAAAATTCATTTTGAATTTTATATCAAAGGTAACCATACTTTTAATTTATAGGTAGATGTTGAATATTACAAACCATTACCTCGTGCTTCATAGTGATGAAGCTATCCCAAAATTACTTCAATTAAAAATCCTTACCTTCCCTATCAAAATCATAAATTTGGCCATTTTGAGACAAAGGCTTCTCACTATAATAACTTCATTAATAGTGTTGAACTTAAAAATGATGATATTTCTAAGGTTCCTTTATTTCCATATCATTTTAAATATGGGAATATAATGTTTATTGAATAAACCTGAGCAATTAACTTTGGTAGAGTTTTCAACCCTAAGTCAATCCTTACCTTAAAGGAACTTCATGTATACACATAATATTTTTCACTTTATCATTTACTATCACTTTCTCTTGCAATAATATGTTGAGATTCAACCTCCCTGAGTGCATGAATTAAAGAGTGCACAAGAAAATGGGTGAGCAGGACTTTGGTGCTTTATGAGAGAAGTTGATATTTATGTCATGATCATATCATTCATATCTATAGTTTATCTACCCCATATTTTCCATTCTATCTACATGCTTCTAGCCTACCTCAATCATTCATGGTATTTACCTCTTTTCAAATGTCATCAGCTAGGTTGATACCATTTTTTAGTACACACTCCATTTGATATTATATTAGCCTAGTCAATGTAGTTCTAAGTTGATATTCCTAAAATTTACACTACTTCAGACTAGTCGGTGGATTTTAATGTCAATAAAATCCTCAAAAATACATTGATCTTGATGATATCATTGAAATATTTTTAGTTTGAGTTTTTGACCATTGTATATAGTGATATTTTTCTTAATAATATACACACATATATATTCACTTATATGCTCTACTTGCACTCACACATCTATCATGTTTCCATTTGTAGGAGCTATAGGTATAATATTGTCTTTTAGAAGTTTTATATATTTTAAAAGAGTTAGTTAGTTGGATTAGATCCTAATTTCTATCCTTTAAGGTCTTCAAAAAAAATAAAAATATCTTGTAAAGCACTGTTGGACAAGAGGGAGATTGAGACTTGATGGGTCCCCATCAGGAATGTATTTATAACCTTATGTTATTTCATTTATTTAATTTAGAATATATATGTTTTTTCTTAGTAGATAATAAATATGTGTGTGTCCTTGTTTATAATTTATCTACATTTATACTTAGTATGGATATAAGATTGTTTGGACTTTCCATTTATCCATTATTAGGTAGCCTAAGCCCCCATTTTGATTATTTTAACCCTTTCCCTTTTCACTTTACATTAATTTAATAACTATTTGAATATGACCTATATATCTCAAGAGTTGGTTACCATGGGATTGAGTGAACTCCCATATAGATAGATAGGGTGGGATTGGGTGAACTCAACTAAGAGTTTGGGATTGGGATATTTACCACTTCGATCTTTGAGGAGAGGTTACAATATAGACATATATCTACATCTATATTTTTATATATCTATGTAATCCTATATATATATGGAAAGTAAAGCCCCTATCTCTTTATTCTATATGCATAGGGCCCTTCAAACTCAATATTCACTATGGGATTAGGATTTGAAACTTTGGGTTTCTCAACATAAAATAAATATTGGGATTCTCAACTCAATATCCACCCCAACTAGATATATTATCTACTCTACCATTTATTCAACTTAGATGATGGTTCAACAAGGGATGACATCTCATCAATTGGTGATGGAAGAATAGAGGTTGAGCCCCACTATATATATTATGGGGTGTGGATCTATTTAAAGGTAAGCTGTCATTTATAGCTATATCTATATTAAAACCAAGCACTAGGATCTCGAGATGTATATGAACTATGGGGTGAGGGTCCTTAAATTATAGATAGGGCCTTAGTGGATGGGAATTTACCAAAGGCCCTATATGAACTATGGCTCAAAATGGCATATCCAATAGGGATGTAACATATCAGAGACAACCCTATCAGTTTATGTATTACTAATTTGGGGGGACCCTATATATATATATAGGAATCCCTAATAGTGATGAATCAAATAAACAGTTAAGTGATGCATGCATATTTTGAACCATCGATGGACCCTTATAGTTATATAGGGGTGAATAAATACACCTCATCAGTCTAATACCTATATAAATAGATAGGTTTCATGTTTAGTCATGAGAGATTAGTTGATATCTCTAGCCTATCCATCTATCTAGCAGTCTCTGAAAGAAACAAAAGGAAGGAGAGAGTGTATAGGGTAAGGGGTGGAAATAAAACTATATATACTACAAATGAGACTATATAGACTATTTATACCACCTTGATCTAAAGTTAAATGTCTCTAATACTCTTTCCCCTCCCTATCCCCCAATTATATGGTATGACACTCCCCTTCCCCTATATTATATCTACTTAGCTAAGATGTATTATTCAGTTGTATCTATATGGTCTAGTTATGAGTAGTATGTATATCAATTGGCACTCAATTTTTTTCTACTTATATACCCACCTGATTGAGGGATAACTAGAACTCATAGTATTTATATTCATTAGCACTAAACCTATAGATGGAGATTTGAACCCATGCATAGGGAAAATTGAATAGTGATACATCCACTAGTGCACCTATCCATGTATATAGCTCTATATAGAGGGAGAGGGTCTCAAATGATAGTTAAAGTTATAGATAGGAACCCTATGAATTAAAATTAAATAGAGGGGGATATAAGCATATATAGGGTGTTATCCCATTGACCCTGAGGATAAAAGTTATTAGCATCGTTTACTTTTAGATATTAAATATAGGTGTTGAACCAACCCAGTTATGGATTAGGATTAGATGACCTAGTTCACCCTTGATTTGGTAAATATTTTTTATTCTTGAGTTTATCAATGGTGGTATACAATTGTATTAAAACTGATGAATATCTATATAGTGGATATATTTTAAACATATTTATTTACTCTATATTTTTAATAATGGGTTGGTTGTATGTATAGCCTCAATGGAAACAAAGTGTTTCATGGTTTAAAAATGCTAAATATCATCTTAATAATAATTTTTAGTGCTCTTTGGATTCAATTATTGGGATTAGAATGTAAATTTAGTTCATGTTGTTATTCTTAAATCAAGGGGGATAACATAAGATGGGACAATTTATTCTCTATATTAATGTATCCCTAAGGTTTATACCCTTTTTGGTAGGTTAGTGGAATATTTATGCTCAAAATCTTGATTATAGTAGTCATATATTTAGTTCCTCACAAGGGTTAAGAAATACTATTATAATGCTTCTTGCAGGATTTCACCCACAAGAGCAAAGTTTTTGACTAATTGATATAGCTCATCATTATTTAGTTATTGTATTTTTTTTATTGTTGGTCATATGTATATAACTAAATTTGGGATTAGACATAGTATAAAATATGTTTTAGAAGTAAATATTCCTCTAGGATGCCAAGGATCATAACTTCATTACCCTCAGCCTCCCTATAACCTATAATAAAAGTGGAGGTGGTTGGTATGAGGGCCCATATCTATATATGGGGAACTCAATCAAGGGATATAGGGAAGGTAGACATTTAGTTTAGACATGAATGACCAAGATGAGAACCTTTCTAGTTATTGACTCAAGAATCACATTAGTTAATTTTCAAGATCCCTACCCATGTAGTTTACTAGTGAAACCAATGATTCTCTCTACTCATATCAGATTGATAACCTAGGAGAGCCCCCTATAGATATATAAGTGCATATATATATATATATATATATATATATATATATATATATATATATATATATATATATATATGGAGACATAAATTTATCTATATAGTTGAGGTGTGAGCAAAGTGTAGTATGTATATTCATTGGCACTCCTAGATGATAGGCCCATATAGATTATAAGGAATTATATGTATCCTATCTAGTGAGGGAATAAATATATTTATGGGTGTAGCACAACATATATAATTTCTTAAAATTTATAGATATATATGGGTTACCCATATCTATATATAGGGGAAATCGATGGGCCCCTAATTATTAATTAATTTATCTCTATATGGGGCACTCAATTGATTCATCAATTGAGGGCCCCATATAGAGATACATATGGGCACTCTCCTGACCCTATATATGTAGGGTGAGGGGGTCCCTCTATATAGGATGGCCCTATCCATACCCTTCACCATCTATAATATCAATCTCTCTCTATCTCTGTATATATATATATATATATATATATATATATATATATATATATCTATGTGTGTGTGTGTGTGTGTGTGTGTGTGTGTGTGTGTGTGTGTGTGTGTGTGTGTGTGTGTGTGTGTGTGTGTGTGTGTGTGTGTGTGTATGGGTTTATAGATGAGGGACATCTCCACATAAAGATATATTAGATATATAGGGCCCTATATATGTATATGGGCCTACCATATTAGAGTGATAATGAATATACATACTACACTATGTCATATATAGGGCCATTTAGGTCATTTATCTCCTCTAGATACCATGAAGGAATAAAAGTGGTTAGATTGATATGAAGAAAATAGAATAACTCTAATCAATCCAAGGTTTTCCCTCTCTCAATGGCCTACTATATATTATATAATAGATATTGAGAAATGGGAGAGAATTAGATTATAGGGTGTAAAAAACAACTTGATTACCCACACTATATAGGTATAGGGTTTATATAATATATATAGAGAGGGTAATTAAATATATGTCAAGGGGGAGGAAGCCCTATATATATATAGGTAACTTTTGATTTAAGCACTCATCCGATAGGTTGAGCCTCTAGCAATCCACTTAATTGAACTTAACTTTACTAAAGTGCTTATTGACACTCATGTCATTCTAGAAGGGGTAGGGTTTAGGCATTTAGTGTCTTAGATAAATGACATAGAAATACATTATTCCAATTACATAATGGTGTTGTTTAAGTGAGAGGAGTGTTCAATCAAAACAAATTTGGTTGAGAGTAGCCTATATATAGCCCCTATTGGTCAGCTAGTCTCCTCATGTGACTTGTATCATGTATATGATATAGATTTGATGTACTTTCCATTATCCATCTAATTTCATTCCCTCTCCCAATAAATAGGGACCAATGGGTGGGTTATAGATTAGTAATCTCAAGTGAAGGAATTGCATTGCGGTCCAATCCTATTTTCCCTTGTATTAGAATATTCCCTCTTAGTTTGTGGAATGATAGAATAAGAGTAAGATTTGTAGCTTATTCCATTTATTCTTTTCCCAAAATAAGGGCTCCTCCCAACTAGTTCTAATCGATTTTTCACACCATGAAATATACATAATATGTTGCATTTTGCTCACCCTTTGACCCCCCTCTATATAGATGGGGGAGAGATGGGGTCCCCATATCTATAATATATATAGGGTGAGTATAATTCACTTACTTTACCCATTTTATCTACTCTATATGGGGTTTAGAATAGATGGTTTCATCATTTCACCCCTTCTTTCTTCTTTATATGGGGAACTTGATTACCTATATACTAATATGAAGGGACCATATAGGGTCCTTCCCCTATCTATATCTTATGAGGGTGAGATCTCTCCCACCCTTACATATCTATCAAGAAGAGGGCCCCTATCTATGGGGCACTCACCTGGTGGTCTACTAAGTCACCCCTAGCCCTTAGGTGGTCCCTTGTGTCCTACCCTATAATATTAGTTGAATTAGGTATTAATAATTAAGAATTAACCTAGGTTTAGGTTTTGGTTTAATATACAACAAATCATCTTCCATAAGTAGTGCCCCCTCCCCATCCCTATATATCTTATCTTATATATTTTGTAGTGGATACCATATATATTCAAGTTAGGATTAATGAAAGAGTTTCATCTCTTTAATGTTCAATCGAGTGCCCTAGATGGATTTTTATTGGACCATACACACACATGCATATATATCAAGTTCCCCAGATGGATATTTAGCTACCCATTTATGTATGTATATATGTATATGTATGTGTGTATTTGTGTATACACACATATATACATACATACATGCATGCATGCATACATAAATATATACACATATATAAATACATATACATATATATACACACACATGCGCGCACATGCACACACACATACATACATACACACACACACACACATATATATATATATATATATAAGACTAATGACCAGTCAGTCGAGTGCCACCCAAATAGATATATAGGGATCTCAAGTGATTGATCATGTTCCTACATGTGTAAATGGCCCCAATTCCCATCTCAATAAGACATAATGTGATTGGATCTATCGATCTACCTTTGGGTTAGTGGATGGATCCCTAGACCTTAGTATGGGTATAATGTGTATTAGGTATGGTGTATAGTAATTGATCATCTTGATGGTAGGGAGTGTCAATTGTCCATTAGGAGAGATCCTATCCATCTAAAGAGAACCTATCTATCCTTAAAGGGTATTAGTAGTTTTATGAGTTAAGGTGAGGTTGATACAATTTTTCCAAAGAGAAAGTTATCTATAAAGATAGTTATCAATCATTAGTAAGACCTTGAGTCCCTCCCTATATAGAGATAGTAATCCCCTTATAAATAGATAGGCTTATGTATAGTCTAGAAGATACCCTATATAAAATATTGTCTAGGGTCCTCGAGGAAAGGCAAGGGTCAGTTAATGGACTTTAAAAGACCTTTAATTACATTTGAAAAGTTAATTAGTCATGATGATTAGTTTTAAAAATTAATCTATCATGGACAACATGTTATAGTTATAGGAAGAAGGTAGGCAATACTATAAAACCAACTCTATGACTAATGATGAATCATCCCAGATATAAATTGTCTACTCACTAGTAGTGGTAGGTTTAAGTAATCAATGAATATGATATAAATAGTCTATAGCCAAAAAACTAGAGCTAATGAATAAGAAATAAAGAGGCTTCATTACCTCCATAATGGAGGGTGGATATTTGTGTACACATAATATTTTCAAACTTTACCACTTAATAACACTTTATATCTTGTAAGAACTATCAAGTCTCAATCTCTTTGAGTGTATGCCTTAAGAGGTGCACTAGGAAAGGGGTGGGTAGACCCTTAGTGCTTCATGGATTATTTTCTCTTATTTCCACTTGTTATCAATCCAACCAGACCCTAAAAACATTCCTCTAAATTTTGCCTCCCATTTTTGTCACTCCTCTAGTTATTTTCCACTTTTATTAGAACCTTCCCTAACTTAAACCCACTTTTTGGTAGTTTACATGACTATGTCAGCCACATTTGTTAGAGCATTTTTAATGACTAAGTGGTAATTTAACCCTTAACCTATACTTATAATTAATTAAATAATAATACTAAGTTATTTATTATAAGGTGGAAACCTCATGTAAATAAATAACCATATTATATTTATATAATTATTTACTAATGTTTCATTAAAATATTTAACCAAGATATTAATCACCAAAGGTTCATTCAGGATATTAATTAACTAGGTTCATTTATTTATTTAGGATGGTTGGACTCATTATTTATAATGGCCACCTCCCTTCATATTTACCTATAAATAGGGTTTTAACCCTATGGTGAATATAACTTGATATCTTGACATTTGTGAGATATTTGAATTATCAAAGGGCTTGTGAATACTTTGCTAAGAAGAAGTGAGAATTTGGAGTTGTATTGGGGTAAACTATTTATCTATCAATGAAAAATTACTTGGTGGGTTTTTTTACCTCTTTGAGGTTTTCCCATGGTAAAATATCATGTGCAGTGTGTTCATTGATCTGTGTGCTCCATTTATGCTTTGATTATTCAATCTTTTCTAGATCCATTTTGTGTATTGCTTCATTTATAATTTCTATCATGGAATCAGAATCACTGGGGAGAATTTTGGTTGGCAAGTATTGAGTCAAATATCAATAATTCAAATTTTTAATTTTTTTTATCAAGACTGGGTCATTGTACAATTTTTTGCCTAAAGGAATATTTTTGAAAAAAACTCTTGTGATGATTTTGGGTGTTTTAGAGTTGCAGTGATGGATCTTTAACAATAAAAAACTCCTTAAAGATCATTAAAATCTCTTTCAAAACCTATTTTAGCTCCATTTTCTTTCCCAAACTTCCATTAGTGTCCTAGATTAACTTTGTATGGCCCCTAGATGAAAGAAAAATTTTAATTTTTCAGTTTTTTTAATCATTTTTAGATCTATAAAATTTGTTTCATCAGTTTTAAGGTATTCTAAAACTATCTAGAAGGTTATTTGAAGTAACAAGGAAGAGTTTTGAGTTTTCTACCTTGCTTGGGCATCATAGAATAACCTGTAAAATTACAGTAGTCAGATTATGTGTTCAAAATCAAATTTTAAATGTTCCATGTGCTTTAGAAGGTCATTTAGAGGTGGTTGTAAGCTTTACAGAACCTGTTTTGGCCTCTTGTAGCTCCTACAAGTTCCCATACATCTTCCTTCAACACCATCAATCTTTTTTGGAGGGTGATACAACAAATATTAAAAGGGTATGACAATGTTTAAATACAAGTATTTAAAAAATAAAGTCTTTATTTAAATCTTTATTTTTCACCTCTACTTGTGGACCTCATCTAAGCATTTCAAAACTTTTTTTTATTTTCAATTTTTAAAATTAATGGTTGAAAGGTATTATTTTAATAAAAATATTTAATTATGATTAAGAAAATAGATAAAAAAGGATTAAATATAAGTTAGTGCATATATTGTGTTAACATGCTTAGTGGGTGAGTTCGCTAGCTTTGTTTTGCTAAGATCACTTGTATGACATAGGTTTTGTTTTCAATTTTAAATTACATTTATTTTCTTGGTTTGTGTTCCAAGAATCACATGTTAAAAAAATCTAGTTAAACTATCAACATTATTTTAACATTTGATCTAGTCAAAACTTAAACAAGCATAGCCATGTGACTAGTCAGTCTTTAGATTTTGGAATGTTTCAGATGCATTGGTGTGGTCATTTTTTTGTTTTGAAACTTATTTTTATTAATTTTATACTTTTTTTTAATTTTACCTAAGTGGTTGTTATGAGTGCGACTCTTTCAACACCTAGAATTATACAACATTAATTTAATTTTTTAGTTTAGTTAGCATCTAAATTATATATCTAAATATAGTTGTATGCTCAATTCTATTTATTTTTGGAAATAGTTAAGAAATTTCATTTAAAAAGGTTAAATCATAAAATTGTTCTTATTTTTAGTGTATTTTGTGATACTTATGACACCTTGGTTTGTCACAATATTATGAAAATTTATTACTTTATCAAGCTTTAATCTAAAAAAATAGTGTGTATTTACTTTTTAATATTTTAAATTCACACTTCAAATATTGTTTCTTAGTCATTTGGATATTGTCATGTTTAAAGCGAAGTCATGGCTTCGCCTCACTTTTCCTTACACAAATCTCAAATGCTTAATGGAAATAACTATAAAATATATAAAATTCATGTTAAAGTTAAATTTATAGCCCATAAATTATGTAATATTATCATTAGGATTGAGAAAGCCTTATCTGCACATCATGTGACCCTCAAGCTTACCAATGCATTTCAATAGAAATCACATGAAGCTATATCGATTATCTTATAGAATGTTAAGGATGAATTCCTTCTCCACATTGGTAATAAGGAATCTCTTTGCAAAGCTTGGAAACTCCTTGAATCCATGAACAAGGGTACTCATCTTTTAAAGATCATTAAGTTAATCTTTGAATTGATGACAACACCTATGAATGGTGATGAAAAATCTATGAATTTTTTAGTAAAATGAAGAACATTAAAGATCATTTAGATGGTTGTAATTTTAATTTGATTCAAGATCAATTTCTTTGTTTTATAATTAAATTAAACATTCATGAAAAGTTTATAAATTTTATTTTAATTTTGAATTCTAAGTATCAAACTAAGCAAGATATCCCTGACCTTACTACCTTATCTACTCTCTTGATTTAAGAAGAGAAAGTAATAATAAATTTTTATTCTAAAGAGAATTCCACTTAGGGACTTCTCACCTTAAATAATTTTTTTGATAACAAAAAACCCATAAATCTAACCCTAATTTTTTTAAAGGCAAAAATGAGAATAAGAAAATTGGTAATAAGAATCATAAACCTAAATTCAATAGAAATTGTAATTTGTGTGGTAAATTTGGTCATATAAGGAAAACCTATTATGAAAACAATGATATAATTAATAATCAATCTTTTAAAAATAACACAGGGAAGAAATCTAATCAAAACAAGTAGAAGAATCAAAACCCTAATCAAAATAACAATCAAGATCAGAATGTTATTGCTTTATATACTACTTTATTTCCTTCAAATTAAAATGAGTGGATATTAGATAGTAGTGCATCACACCATATGACATGCTTATCTGATATTTTATATGATTCTAGAGATATCTCTAAAATAATTTACTTAGGAGATAATTCATTTTTAGAAACAACTAAATATGAAAAAGTAAAATTTTCAAATGTTGTTATTAATGATGTTTTTTATGTACCTAGCTTAAAAAGAATTTACTATCTTGTTTTCAACTTACAAATGATAATTTTATTATAACATTAATTAAAGATAATTGGTCCATTAGAAATCAATCTCGTTCCTTGATTATTGAAGGTGTTCAAAAGAATGGTTTATATATCTTTTCTCCTTTTGCATGTTCAATTTCATCACATAATAAGAATAAATCTTAGTTATAGCATGAAAGATTAGGATATGTTAATTTTAGAAGTTTACATGATATGTTTGTAAACAATCTTTTTGTTGGACTTCCTTTTATATCCTCTCATCATGAAACTTGTGAGGGTTGTTTACATGGTAAATAACATACTAACCCTTTTCATAAGAATCATGATGAAAATTCCTCTCATTATTTATATTTAATTTATAGTGATGTTTTAATACCTATTGAAGTTGTATCTCTTAATGATTATTTATATACTGTTACATTTATTGATGATTTTACTAAAATGATTTTGTCTTATTTCATTAAAAAGAAATTTGATTTTTTGTCTATGTTTAAAGAATTTAAAGCTTAATTTAAAAATGCATCTAATGTTTTTTAAGAGATTAAAAACTAATAATGGTGGAGAATATGTTAGTAAAGAGTTTGATTCTTTTTATATTAGTTGTGATATTTAAAGGGAACTAATAACTCCCTATTCCCCTTAGTAAAATGGTATTACTGAAAGGAAAAAAATGCACCATCATAGAAATGGTTAGGACTATGTTGTAATTTGAAAAACTTATTAAGTTCTTATAGGCCAAAGCCATGAACATTAATATTTATATTTTGAATAGAGTCCCTACCAAAGTCTTGCATATTTATACCCCTTTATAAATGTGGACTAAGAAGAAACCTAGTGTGACTCATATTAGGATTTTTGACAGTCTTGCTTCTATATTTATCCCTAAAATTAAAAGGAATAAGCTTTACCTCACTTCCTATTCTTACATTTTTATAGGATATGGAGTTAAAATAAAACGTTTAAGAATGTATGATATATCTAAACATCATATCATTGAGAATAATAATGTCCTTATTCTCAAAAAGTCTTTTTATGAGCCCTTTTTGGATCCTCTTTAGTGTTCCTTTGTTGATAAACCTAACTCTCATGTTTCTCTTTGTGATGAAATAAATACCCATAAAGAAGTTGATCTAGTTATGAATAACTTAGAGTCTGAGGAACCCCCTAATTTTTATGTTTAATATAAAATACCTAAATGGGTAGAATCCCTAATCAATCTTCTAATGTTGATAATCTTAATAACTCAACTAAATTTCAACATTCATATCATGCTTTAATGAATATATATGAGTTTGAACCTCAATCCTTTGAGAAAGCCACTCAATATAATAGATGGAATGTTGTTATGCAAGATGAATATAATAACTTAATTAAAAATTAGACTTGGGACCTTATCCCTCCTCTACCTAGAAGGCATATTGTCAGTTATAGGTGGCTTTATAAGATCAAATATAATTCAATTGGTAAAATTGACAAATTTAAATATAGATTAGTTGCTCATGGGAAAAATTAGGATTGCATATGTTGAAACTTTGTTCCTATAGTAAAAATGAGTAATTTTAGACTTTTTATTGCTCTTGTATCTTAAAATGGTTGGGTTATCCACCAAATGAATGTCAAGAATGCATTTATAAATGGTGATTCAGAAGAATAAATCTACATGACTCAACCTAAAGGTTTTATTGGCCTCAATAAATAACATTGTGTATGCAAGTTAAATAAATCTTTATATGGTTTAAACTAAGCTCCTCAATCTTGGTATTCTAAAATTACTTCTTTTTTCAAAGAATTAGGTTTTTCTAATTGTTATTCACATAATGATCTTTTTTTTAAAGTTAAAATAGTCATTTGATTCTAATTGTATTATATGTTAAGCTCCTCAATCTTGGTATTCTAAAATTACTTCTTTTTTCAAAGAATTAGGTTTTTCTAATTGTTATTCACATAATGATCTCTTTTTTAAAGTTAAAATAGTCATTTGATTCTAATTGTATTATATGTTGATGATTTGTTGATTACTAGAAATCTAACTAGTTTAAATAATAGAAATAAGGATAAACTAAGTCAAATGTTTGAAATGATTGATCTAGGTATTCTACATAATTTTTTAGGAATGTCTATATTTTAGGATAAAAATTCAATTTTTGTATCACAATCTCAGTATGCACATAACCTTCTTGTTAATCTTAACATGCTTGATTATAAATATTCTTCTACTCCTATTAAAGTTGGTATTAAACTTGATCCTAAACCTACATGTGAAAAAGCTAACCCTACTCTGTATAGACATCTTATTGGAAGTTTGATTTATCCAACCATTACTAGGCTAGATATTTCATATGTTGTTAGTGTTACTTCTATATTTACTCAAGATCTTTATTTGGATAACTGGAACTTAGCTAAATGTATTCTTTGTTATATAAAAGGAATAATTAATTATGGTTTATTTTATTCTTCGATTAATAATGTTAGATTATATGGTTATTGTGATTTTGACCATGTTGGTGATATTTTAGATCAAAAATCTACTTCTAGATATATGATTAAGTTTGGTGCAAGTGTTATCACTTAGAGAAATAAGAAGCAAACTACTCTCTCTCTCTCTCTCTCTCTCTCTCTCTCTCTCTACAGAAGCTAAGTATAAAAGTGCTATAAAAGCTGTTAAAATAGCCATATAACTATGAATGTTGTTGAGAGAAATTCATTTGGATGCTTCTCAGAGTACCATCCTTCATTGTGATAACTAAAGTTGTATAACTATGGAAAAAATCCTAGTGCAACACCAAATAAATAAACATACTCAAGTTCATGTGCATTTCATCCAAAATAAAGTCCTCAATGGTGATATTAATCTATAGTTCTATCCTATAGATGAACAAGTGGTATACATCTTCATAAAACCACTTGGTGATACCAAGTTTTTTCAATTTTGTGCAATGTTGGGCCTCTCAAAGTTTCCATTGAGGGGGAGTGTGTATAACAATACCACTTCTTAATAGCCATTTGTTACTTCTTATTATCTATACTTCTCATTTATAAAGCATTGTAAAAAATTCATGTGGATGTTATTTTATTTAATTATAATTCATGTGGAAGTTTTAATTTTTACCCCAATACATTAAAAGCATTATTTGTAATGGAGATCCTTATGTTAAAGGATCAAAATATGCTTAGTGATTTTTTCATGAGAAACAGTGAGATGTAATCTCAAAATAATGCTAGCCTAAAATCAATTTTGATTAGTCTATGGATTATAATTCATTTTGTTTCAAAAGGTGACTTTTGGCATGATGAAGTTTTTTAAATCCTTAAACTTTACACATAGTATAATTCCTTCATGGTGACTATGTAATTTATTCCCATTTAGCATTAAAGGGGAGTGTTAGAGAATTTTTAATGACTAAGTGGTAATTTAAAACTTAAACTATAATTATAATTAATTAAATAATAATAAGTTATTTAATCTTATGAGGTGGAAACTTCACGTAAATAAATAACCATATTATATTTATTTAATTATTTACTAAGTTTTAATTAAAATATTTAACTGAGACATTAATCATTGAAGGTTAATTTGAGATATTAATTAACTAGGATCATTTATTTATTTGAGATGGTTGGATCCATTATGTACAATGGTCATTTCCTTTTATATTTACCTATAAATAGGTTTGTAACCCTATGGTGAATACAACTTGATATCTTAACATTTACGAGATATTTGAATGATCAAAGGGCTTGTGAATACTTTGATAAGAAGAAGTGAGAATTTGGAGTTATATTGGGGTAAATTATTTCTCTATAAATTTAAAAATCACTTGGTGGGTTTTTTACCTCTTTGAGGTTTTCCCATAGCAAAATATTGTGTGTAGTGTGTTCATTGATCTATGTACTCCATTTATAATTTTATTATTAAATATCTTATAGATCCATTATATGTATTTCTTCATTTATAATTTCTATTAACATCAACCTTGTATTTTTATTTATAAAACTTACTAAGAACTAAGTCGGTCATGGCCAACATAGTTCATTACTCAGTTAGTTTTTTTTGTCAATTTCAATACTAAGTCAACCAGGTCAACCTTATCAGCCAAAACTTTCATAAGGGTTTAGGGTTAGATCCAAATATATAAACACATTAATTTTGGCATTTATATAAGAATAAAAGAAGTAATATATATTTTTCACTACTTATCTACCATTCTACTTGAGGAGCAAGCTTAGGGTTTCGTATTTTATTTGGAGATACAAATCTTATCTTGTGGAGAAGTATTCTAGATGCATTGATAGGTTGTGTATCCTAGAAATAATTTATCCTTGTCATCCTTACATACAACAACAAAATATTGTGAATCACCTTGGCTAAGGGAGAGATTGAAGCTTGGTGGATTCATCTTCAAAGGTAAGTATTCCTAGATTCATTCCTCCTTTATGAGAGTAGATAGATGCATTAGGATTCTATATACATTAATGTGAGTATATATCTTCTATTAATGTTTACTTTTTATGTTTATTACCCTCACTTTGTACCACATTATTTTTTTATCACTAGATTGGATTTTTACTTTTTATTAGTAGTGAATATGAAAACATAGGACCTAGTTAGGGTTATTACATAGTTTTGTTTGATTGGAAGCTTTATAACCCTCCCTAGTTATATTATTGTGGTAAGATATCCATTGGTTAGGTCTAATGGATCCATATTGGTCATGGCCCTAATTATCTAATGTATCCCCAATCAAAAGTGTAAGTAGGATCTATCTTCTTGAAAATAAGATTAATGTATAAAATCTATTGCATTTACCATTGCATACATTCTAGAGAACCCTATGTGAATTTAAAATGTGTAAATTTTATTTCATGTTTTTCATTTATATCATTATATTATTTTTATATATTTTTGATACTAGGTCAACCAAGTCAGTATAGTTCTAACTTCTATGTGCAGGTTTAACATATAGTCATATCAAAATGACTCTATCCTTTCTGTGTAAGTCTTTATCAGATATAGGTTATTGGATTGAATAGGTTGACACAATATTATTATTTAGTTATAGATTAATAAAATTAAATCAACTAGGTTGACTTAGACTTCCAATCAGCATCTAGAATAATAAACTAAATCATGCAGGTTGACTTAATATTCTAACTAGTATCCAGAACAACAAACTAAGTCATGAAGGTTGAATTAGTCATCTTAATAAGATTCAGTAAATAGGGTTTCATAAAATTAGGTCAACCTAATTTACTTGGTTGTTATAATTTTCAAGTAACATTAAAGGCACTTCAACAAAAAAAATGCAATCCTAATCATCTTCTAACCCACCAAGGTTCCTCTCTTTCAATTTAGTACTTCATTACAATTATATTTTTTGCAAGTTTCTAGTCTTCAAAATTTTAATACTATAGAAAGTTAATTCAACTTGGTTGACTTAGTTATATAACCTATCTTCTATCTAAAGGATTAAATCAACTTGGTTAACTTAGTTTTTAAAGACTCTTACTTCTATAGAATGGTAGTGACCCAATCGACTTTGTTATGTACTATTTGTATATAGTGTCATCTGAACCAACTCTATATCATTAAATATGGGAATTAGTAACTATTTTCTAGTAATTAATTAACAATTTCATTTTCAACTATTTGCATGCTTAGAATATCTCACAGAGTCTAATTAGGTGGGTTTTCAAAATTTTATTTAGTTAGACTATTTTGGTCTTCTTACACACACAATTCTCAAAAAAAATTTAAAATTTGTCTTCTGAAGGCCTACCTACTTGGATTTCATCATCAAGGAGGAAGTTGACTTGGTTTTATAACCAAGTATATACATGTGGTTAATGGTATATATTTTTAAAAAACCTCACACCCTTATCACTATAGGATTATGAAGTGAGGGGATACATACCAATACCAAGCTAGTAACATTTTCAACACATCCATTTCATCCTAAACATCCTGAAACCATTCATATATTACTTTCTAGGTCCCTATTTTCAGCCAACTTCCCTATCACACTTAAAATAACACTTTATAATAACCTAACAACATTCAAGATGACCACTTAGTTAACATTTAATTTTTAGTTGGCTACTTTCTCTATGATCATTGTGTGTTGTATTGAAAATACTTGAATTGACCAATGTTGGTGCAAGGTTTTCTTCTATGTGCCCCAATTGGATCATTTCCATTGATCCAATTATTTGTGTGTTTGCTTCCATTTATTAATTTGATTGCATTGTAAAAACTTTCCCTATTTTTAGCACACTATAATTTTGTTCAATACAGTCTCTTATAAATTACATTTTTACCTATTTTTAGTACTAAGTCGACTTAGTTTACCCTATACTCTTTTTTTCCAATCAATTTGCAATACTAAGTCAACCTAGTTGACTCTATACTTTTCAGCCACTTACTAGCAAGTCAGCCCATTATTCTTTTACCTAACCAAGTCAGCTAATTACTACTAAGTTGTCCCACTATTTTTTCACATAACCAACTAATTCATCCACTTTTTACTAAGTCAACCCATGAGTTTTTCACCTAGCCAACAAAGTCATCCACTTACTACTAAGTTAGACCACTAGTTTTTCTTGCCCTATTTGCAGCACTAAGTTGACCTGATTGACTTTGTATCCATTTTTTCCAATCAAGTTATAATACTAAGTCAACATGGTCAACTCTATATTCTTTTTTCTAGTTAGGTTATAGTACTCAATTAACCTGGTCAACAAAATATCCCTTTTTCTAGTTAGATTATAATACTAAGTCGATTTAGTCAATTATGTATCCTTATCTACCTTCTATAAGTAATACACAATCAACCCTATTGGCTTTGTACACCTTGATTGATACTATTCTATGTGTGGTTATCTAGTTTTATTTCATAATGATGTCATCTTTTCATCCTTTGCTTAGTCAAGAACATTGCATAATTAAATATTTAGATTAGAACCTCACTTAGTTTATTACTTCAGATGAAACTATTCACTTTCTTCCTTCATCTTTTCGTAGTCCAAAATTAATCAATAAACAATGTAATACAGTTGATTTCATTCACCCTAGTCCTCCTCCCAATACCAATGTTGGGAATCCTTCATCCAATACCCTTCCTCCCACCAACACTAATAATCCCCCTCATAACAACACTAATACCCCACCTTCAAATACTAATGCATAAATCGACACAACTCAAATTATTTCTCAAATAGTTAAAAAATTAACATTACAAAAATAACTAATAATTCCAAAAAAATGCAAATGTGACAACATTTATTACACATGACTAGTTAACCTCCTCAAGTCATCATGTCTAAACCAAATCAAAATTTTGTCCCTCCTCCTTTTAGAGATGCCAATGGGAATATCATCCCTCAACCTACTTTGCATAATAAAACTTTTCAACATCTTCAAAATAAACCTTTAGTTCCATTCATTTCATCCATAGATATTGAAAACATTTCTCCAACTATCACATATGATCGGACTAAGGACCTTAATATCTTTCATAAGTATTTTGGTAATCTCTATAAGGAATGGGTATAAACTAACACCTTTTATACCACCAAAATCTTAACCAAAACCTTTTTTGGTGATGAATTTGAATGGTACAACCAACTTCCTAGAAAATCCATCTCACAACTAAAGGATTTAGTCAATGCTCTAGTAAAGGAATTCCAACATGATGACCTTACTAAAAAATACCTTAGACATTTCATCAATTCCAAGTAACTTTCAAATGAATCTTCTCTCACTTTCATCAAATTATGGAAGTGTCTAGCTCATAAAGTGGACCATAACATGAATTATGATACTCTTTTCAAACTATTTTTTACTTTTCTTAAAGCTCAACAAAAGTTTGAATGTTTTCCCCTAAAACTTTATGATAACAATTAGACCAATTAAAAAGGCAATAATTTCTTATAACTCAATTTGAAAAATCTCACACAACTACTAAAGAACCTTTCCAATCATTTTATCATAACATTGATTCATCTAAGCCTCCCCAATCTCAAAATGGAGCATCCAATTCAACCAATTTTAAACCAACCCACCCTCCATTGAGTCTAAAATAGCTTAGTAAGAAATTTCCACCTTGTAAAACCATGATTTTTTATCCTTAAAAACCTCATCCAAAATGGTACAATCTTAATAAGTTTTGTTGGTGGCATACTACTATAGGTCATTCTCATTAGTCTTGTCATGATCTTCATCGATTTCTTCTTGCTTCCTTGCTTGGTCCAAATTTCAATCTTGATAATCTCACTAAATAACGTTATCAAGACTATCTTCAAGCCTCTCAAATTTAATCTAAAGAACCACAATCACATCAACATAAACTACTTAATGAAAAACAATTATCCCATACCTGCACCTCATCCACTCATGTTTTTTAAACCAAAATTAATCCTTATTCCTAAACCAATAAATAAAATATAGCTAACATGAATAAATTTAAGCATATCATTTCATCCATTTAACCTTAACCTCTTAGGTCACATGAACCAAAAGAGTACTTAGTTCAAATGCCTACTCCAAAGTATATCAGACACAATCCTATTTTACCTCTTTTATCTCTTTATACCTCTCTTACACATCCTATGTCACATTCAACATCCCTAAAATCTAACAAACTAACACATTTACTTATCTCCAAATACACCTACCAACCCAATGCAAATAATTTTAATAGTTCAATGTTACCTCACTCCACCTGACATGTTGGGGCATCTTTTGATGTGCATCCACATGTCCCTTCAAGTCTTGGGGCATCTTGAGATGCCCATCCATACATCTAATTACCCATTGTGCCATCTTATGATACCCACTTTTATTCTAAAATGAATAATAACAAACAAATTCAACTTCAAGAAACCTTCTGAGACTAATAGACTTGTATTTCACATGCTAATCTTTGATAAAAATGTTATCATATATCTTACGTATCATTTTTGTCTCATGTTTCTTTGATTTTGTGCTCTTTAATTTTTTTAGTCACACTTTACTAGCATTAGTGTTGCATTTGGGTTCTTTGGTTTTATTACACATTACATTTGGAATTTGTTCTCATTTTGGTTCTTATATATATATTTCATTTTTCTTTTTTTTTATGTCATTCTTTGCCTTAATAGTTTTATGATTATTTTTCCCCATTATTTAGCATTCACCTCATTGGTGTTCACCTTATGAGTTGCAATATAAGACCATGGATAGAACCAAGATCTCCTCATAAGTTACCACAATAAAACATCTTTAAATCACTTTTTGAGATGACTACTACTTTATTTGGTGCTTGTGCTAGATATGTTATATGTTAGTATGACTTATCTAGTGACATGACTATCACAGCATAGCCTCGTCCCTTTATAACACCATTTTACCTCATTTTGATCAATTAAAAGCATATTCATCATTGTATAACTTATTACATATATGGATCTCTCATGATCCCCATATTTCCATTATTACATTTCATTTGAGGCTCACATCGATCAACTTTGAGATTTCACACTTACTTGTGGGAAAGTATAGGAGTATTTAGGCACCTTGGTCTTTAGGTCCTTTTTTATGGTGACCAAGTGTAAGATATCTTATTTTTGTCATTTATTTCACTCATGTTTGGTTTTTTGAATCTTTATGGAGGAGGAATAAAAAAATACAAAACAAGTTAAGATCCAAATCATAAAAATGCAAAAAAAAGGTAATGATTCAAAGGTTAAAAAAAATCTTAAATATTAGATCACACTAAAAGATGTGATCTATATTTGGTACATATCCTATCTTAGTCAAAGATCAAACTCCATAGTTAGCCTCATGATAGATCTGAGGTCCATTGGGGTATGGTAGGCTAGTAGACTAGCGTAGGATGTCTCATTATATCATATACTAGACTAGACTAGACTAGTGCCACCTACTTTGTCACACAAATACCCAATCTTTGCAGTAGACCGATGACTCTATAAGGGGTCCTGAGAAATGGGGAACATATTTTAGGAAGGTAGTTCCATTTTAATTTTCATGCCTATAACCTTCATAGGTTGATATATGTACTTCACTTGTTATACCAAGATTTGTGTTCATTAGTCAAAGTGTCCTAAGTTCTTGGAGTTGACAATTCTTCACCTTTTTCACTTGCCTAATGTGTCTCATTATTTTTAAGGATGTTCACATCACCCATGTGGTTCCTCACATTCCTTATTTACATCATATTTTCCTTATATTCCCCTTGTTAGATATTTATTTTAATTGATCACATCCTTGATCACATCTACCTACTTACACCTCTTGGTTTAATGTTTGTGAGTTGTATTGTAAGACCTTTGATAGGACAAATCCTTCCTCAATAACACCTTTACACCATTTGCTTACTACACCATCTCATTATCATACTAGTCATGTCATTATGTGGTTGTGTTTTCTTACATTGCATCTTAGAACATGTAATAAGTTTGAGATTGCATCCTTTAGAGTTGTTAATTTTCATTTATCCATCATGTTCTTGTTTGATTTTTGTAGACTTCACTTATCATACATGTGAAATTTGGAATTATTGAATGTTTTTATTTATGTGTGAATTCTTCATGTTTATCTCACATCTTGACTAACATTTCTATTTCCATTTATTTATGCTTTTTTCATATTCATTTGACGCACTTGTATTAGCTAATGATTTAAATTTCATTTTTAATCATTCTTGTTTTTTTTTTATTTGATTTAAAATGCTTATCTTACATGGGGTTGTTTTTCACTTACATATCTTTGTTAAATTTGTTTTACATTGATATTTCATTTTTCATTCATGTTTTACATGCTTCCCAACATGATTTAGTATATTCTACATTCCTTTTTACCATTTATGTTTTACATGCTTTCCAATGTGATTTAGTGTGTTCTACAATCATTTATCATTCATTTTCCATCAATTTTTCATTTATTTGCCTTTAATATTCTAAAATTACCTTAAAAATCCTAATTTTCCAATTTTTCTACGTCCCTAATTGCTAATCTAACCATCCTACATATGCACACATTGCTTCATTTGTTAGTATTATATCCCTAGGGTTTATCAAATTCAGGTACTACACCCTCCATGATCAAGACTAGGATGATTTCATATAATAATTTAGTATAAAGATAAATTAAGGTATGTATATGGTAATTTTAGTTAATCTCATTTAATTTTAGTGTTACTTTCCATCTGTCATTTTTTAGTTATCTCAATTTCATGTTTCTATTTTCTTTCTCAAATCACCAACACTTGTTACACTCACGTGACATGTGATGAGCTTTAAGTGGGGAATATGTATACACATATTATTTTCAAACTTTACCACTTACTAACACTTTATATCTTACAATAACCTATTGAGTCTCAATCTCTCTAAGTGCATGCCTTAAGGGGTGGGTAGATTATTAGTTATTTACAAGATGATTTTCCCTTATTCCCACTTGTTATCAATCCAACTAGTGCCTAAAAACATTCCCTTAAGCTTTTCCTCCCATTTTTTCACACTCCTATAGTCATTTGCCACCTTTATTATCCCCTTCCCTAACATGAACCCTTTTATATAAATTTACATGACGATGTCAACCACATTGACCTTGAATTATTATTTACAAAGCTTAATAAGAACTAATTGGGTAATGGATGACATAGTTAATTACCTAGTTAGTGTTTTGTCAATTTCAATACTAGGTCAATTGGGTCGACCTTGTTGACCAAAAATTTTAGAAGGGTTTAGTATTATATTTACTTATATAAACACAATAATTTTTACATTTATATAATAAGATAAAAAAAAGTAAGTTATATTGTACATTTGATTATCCACCATTCTACTTGAGGAACAAGCTTAAGGTTTCATACTTTCTTTGGAGATATAGATCTTGTCTTGTGGAGAAATATTTTGGATGCATTTATAGGTTGTTTAGCCTAGATATAGTATATCCTTGTCATATTTACATATCACAACAACCTCTTGAAAATCACCTTGGCCAAGGGAGATATTGAGGCTCAGTGGGTTTTTATTCAAAGGTAAGTATTCATAACTTTGTTCCTCCTTTATAAAATTAGATAAATATGCATTTTTACTTCTCTTCCATACATTAGGATTTTTTATACATTGACATGAGTATATGTCTTCTACGCATGTTTACTTTTTATGTTTATTATCTCCACTTTGTACCATAAGCTTTGGTGAGCACTAGATTAGATTTTTACTTTACTTGTTATTAGTTTAGTGAATATGAAAACATCAGACCTAGTTAGGGTTATTCCATAGTTTTGCTTGATTGGAGGCTTTGGAGCCCTACCTAGTGATATTATTAAGGTAAGAGATCCCTTGGATGGGTATAGTAGATCCATATTGGTCATGACCCCTATTATCTATATTATTCCCAATAGGAAGTGTAAGTGGGATCTATCTTCTTTGAGCTAGGATTGGTTTGTAGAATTTGTTGCATTTCCCATTGAATACAATATTACCCTATATATATAGGGGGATATGGATCATATTCACTCTATATATAAATATGGGATATTCGGATCAAGAATAGAGGGAATACAAATCTAACACTATACCCTATATCTATATTTATTCACTCTACTATGGGGTGGGGGGCCTTGGACTCCCATAAAACTCCCCTATAGCCATAAAAATCCCCTATAGACTGAAGGGGTTCTGTCCATATCCATATATAAAGGGGAGAACACTAGATATGGTATTAAATCTATTAGTAGTAACTTCAAGAATGAATGTAGGATAGATGTTTAAATGATTTCTTGGTTTATTTGATAAACTAATGAATAAATGTTATTGAATAACACCTTTTGATGAAATGTATGAGTGAGAAGCTTCTAGAAATATAGTGTTTACTAAACATTATAAAGATAGTAAGAAAATGAATAACCCATGGTTATTTTAACTTGATCATCCTAGAAAAAATAGATTAATTGATGAAAGAACATGAGATATTTTTGAACAACCTATTGCAATAGGAATAACTTATACATTGAAATTGTGTCATCAAGTTAATGACAAAATTCATGGACATTTAGATGGACCTTATACAATGGTTACACAACACTTCAATCATACCATACATATTATTATATAATGTAATATGATCATTGATAGAATTGTTCAATCATTACTAGACTTTTTCAATAGATAGACTACACTAGATATAAATAATAATATTGATAGACCTTGGCCCATATATCTACTCACTCTAAATATAATTATTAATATAAATTTATATATAGGGTGTATATTTATCCAAGGGTATGTTTAGATAGGGTATATTTAGCTAAGATAGGTCATGTTAAAAAAAAATCGCCCATCCCATTGATAACATTTGATCAAAAAGGTTCTTCATTATCCCTATATATAACTCATATTATTAGATAGGGTTCTATATATCTATTTGGTAGATAGGTCAGCCACATCTATATATAGGGGATAGGTTATCATCACTAAAATTGGTAGGAGAGTGATTCAAATATTAATGATTTGATCCTACACCACTGCTAAATATCCTAGTAAATCAACTTTATTACATAAGTTTATTCCTCATTTTTTCAATCAGCATATTTTATCATATCAGCCTGAACTTTCAAGAATTGATCTTTATGGTGTTTTCCACATAAATTGAATGATTTTTTTATCCATATAATAACCATCATTCCATCTCATGAATTATTTTTATATCTCTAAATCCCATCCCAAACACCAACAACCAACAATTGAGGCCATTGAGGGAGTTCCAACTATAGACAAAGACATAGACATAGACACAAACATAGATATAGACATATATATAACCATAGTGTTTGATCTCTATAGTGATGTTATGGCCCCAACCCCATATATAGAGATCAAATTTGGGTGGTATTTTCCTATAAATATATAGGTCCCTAGATGAGTTTTCCCATGCTCATTATCCATCCAATAAGCATACACATGTTGGTACTCAAATGATAAACACTTTGAATGTTCCCTCTCCATATAGATAGAGAGTCCATCTAGTCTTTTATGATATAGAGAGTCCATTCAGTTCTTGAATTAAACCTCCCTACACACACACACACACACACACACACACACACACACACACATATATTGAGGTCCCTAATGTAGAACTAGTACTAAATTATGTTGTCAAGGCAACTAGATATATAGATAGGTATCAGATAATGAGATTAATTTCTCAATCAAGTACCCTTACTAGTAATATATAGTTCCAAACATTTTCCTTATATATAAAAGAGAGGGGATTACTCAATGAGGTTGAGTTAAGCTATATATAAGGATAGGCCCTGATATCTATAGTTATGCATACTTAAGGGATATTAATAGTGGGGAGCCTACTCTAATTTTCCATGTTGAGAGTGATTGACAACCCCATAGATAGGTCTTTGGCCTAATAGTGTGAGGTGTGAGCATAACCTTTATGCTATATTGTGATCAGGTTATATATATGTTAGAGGGTTTTATATCTATATTTAACCATAGTAGGCACTCCTTGACATTTATTCTCATATAATTTATATAGATGGTGATAATGGACTCTATATATCACCTATGATCAAGCAGAGAAACCACATAACTATATATCTATCTTGGTTGGTAGGGGTATATGACCTCTCCTCTATATATAATGGGGAAGGGGTCAAAGAGAACCCAATTCTTCATATCTAGAGGTAACCATCTAGAGAGTCATCACGCTCAAGATCTATATATATGACCCTTATTTTAAAAGGGTAATTATCAAAATGTGAGGACCATATATATATATGAGGTAAAGGGTATCACCTTAATAGGACCATTGATAGATATAAGAGTGATGGTTCTATTCTCTCCATCTAGGGACTCCATCTTTTTTATCCAACTAGGGAAAGGAAATTTGTTCCCAAGATAGAGATATAGGGTCACCTTGCCTATATATATATATATATATGGGGATATGGGATGGGGTTGGACATACCCATATATGAGTTTCCCCCCCACCACCCCCACCCCATATATATATTTATATTTAGATAGAGGCCCTTTGTGTGTGAGGGGGGGATGGGAATGATCCACCAAATTCATACCTACCTTTCCATAGTGGACCTGGTGTGACAATATATATATTCCATAGTGGGGTTCATATTCTACCCATTTTGTTTTTATGAAAGTACACACAAGTTTAGATCCCCTCAAATTGGATATAATCCCCTCACCATACTATATATTTGATCTAATAAATAGAGTTGATCTACCTTTGTGTGATACACTCTAAACTGACCATCTATCTTGAGAATAAAGAAATCAAGAGTAGGGGAGAGGAAAGGACCTATTTATTTGATCCAAAATGAAGTATGGAGTATATTATGTGTATTAATTAATAGATATATACATATTATATAATAGATATATAAAAATAAGTAACTATAGGATGTAGTAACTATCTAAGATCCCATGACTAGTAACTAAAACTATTTATAGATCCCATGACTAGTTACTTGGTCAATGGAACTATCTATATCCAAGATCCACTTTAAAATAGTGAGTTTTATGGTCTATTACCTATTATATATAGTTGGATAGGCCCATATCTATAGTTAGTCTCAGAACTAGTGGCTTCGAATAATATGGGGCGATGGACTACACCTACTATATAGAGTAGAGCATAGTAGAGCTAGAGTTTTACTTTTAGACTATATTTTTTCACATATATACTTTTAAAACAACTTATTATCCATATATTACAAATAATTTGAGAACTATTTCTCTAAAGCAACTAAAAAAATAAATAAATTTGAGTTTCTACTTTCTTTGAAAAGGGAAAGAAATAAAGTTCAAGTGATATTTTGTTACATATTTAAAATAGTAATAATTTAACCATTTTCAATGTTTTACTAGTAATTTATTGTATGGATACCTACCCCATATTAACTAATATATTTATCATATCCCACTCCTTATCCATAGGCTGATGTTTATGTTTGAACCCCATATAGAGTTTGGGGGGACTAGATATAATTATAGAGGTTGAGTCCTAGTTATATATAGGATAGGGTTGGATGTGTAAGTGATTAGATATGTAAGTGAGTAAGTGTGAGTTGAACATATAAATAGGCATTGACTATTTATCAGCCCTAAATATATTTATAGTTAGTACACCTAACCTATATATATGTATCTATGCCCAAGGCCTCCCCATATATATATAGACTTTTAGTTGTAGCCTATCTAGACTGAATCTATATAGATCATCCTCCTGTATATCCCCTAAAAATTAGCTTTAAAGTGAGGGGGTTATTTATAAAGCTATTTTCTATTTTTAGCCAACATGATAGAATCTAGGAATATAATAGGAGGCCCAATAGATAGTGGTAGATCCTCTAATGTATATTAGCAGTTTGAGTATGTTTATCTCCATCTAGCCCCTAATCCTATCATCAATTTCATTTAATATTAATTATATGCCAAGTATAGTTAGACTAAACATAATATGGGTTGAATCAAGGTGACCCAAAAGTATATAGTATAATTACCACCCCCACCCCATATATAGATTGAATGACTAGAGATAAGGGCTTCAACCTCTCAAACAACTATAGAATGTCTATATTAGGGGCATCAATAGATTCTAAACTAAATTGAGTGAATAATGAATTAATGCTTCCCTAGTAAACTATCCCATTCTAGACTAATCCCTACATATATATGCATGGGTGGATGCACAAAGTTGGAGGACAAAAATTATGGCATTCCCCCAACTTTGAAATGTTTTTTACAAAGGGTGTATGCCCTTTTTAAAAGGGTGTACACCATTTTTAAAAATATGTGAGGCTCAATATTTTGCTTGAACCTCAAGGGCATATGCCCTTTATAAAGCATAAAGGGTGTATACCCTATTGTAATTGTCATTTTTATCTACAAGCAAACCTACAACCCAACTACATTTTTTTCTCTCTCATTGTTTTCCAAATTTAGATTGATGTACATGCTTTGGAGTTTCATCCCAGCAATGGGATTTGGCATTCATATTTCTATAGGTCAAGTATGTTAATTTTTTCATTTCTATTTATATTTATTTATTTAAGTAGTGTTTTTAATTTAGTTTTGCATTAAATTTATTACATTTCATAAAAAACCTATATTTTTATTTAAATTTAGATACACAAGTTTGATGGATCCATTTCATGAATAAAATGTTAGAAAAAACCCCAAACAGTTTGATTTTGCACAAGAAGTTCAATTGTATGAGTAATACAATTCAAAATGTCAAAAATTTAAAATATTTGTTAATGGTTTGTGTTACTCTTTAGCTGGTAGTGCACATATTTCACTTGCTAATACATTAGATTATATTTTTAAGGAATTGGAAATGTGACTTAATAACTTGATGCAATGTTGCATTGAAGAGAGGCTATGAAACAATTTTATTCTTACAAATTGTCATATGAAGATGTGAAGAAAAAAATAACAAAATAAGTTATGTGTGCTTTATTTTTTAAGTTTGGAACTGACCAACCTCCACTAATAAATTTCAAATAATTTTATGGTGTTTGATGAGCCTCCATGCAACAATAGTGAGGTTTCATTAAATTTTTTGAGAAAATTGTATTGTGAGTTTTTGATACAATAAATTACAAATTATTTTGACATGAAGGAATCTAAAGGTAGGGGAGGTGGGTCTTCATTTGATAGACATGGTGTTATGTGAGACCAAAACTATCATAACCAAGCTTAGATAAATAAAAGGACAATATAAAATGCCTCTATTCCTAAAATTTTGTGTCATAACATACAAATGGACACCTTTGTGGTGGTTACTAGTCTAACATAATTTATGATTAAGCATGGTATGCATACTTTGAAGACTTATACTCATCATATAGGTGGCACTAGTGGTGGTGGTGGTGTTGGTGGTAATGGTATTAGTGGTATTGGTAGTGGTAGTGGTAGTGGTAGTAGTGGTTTTGGTGGTATTGGTATAGGTGTTAGTGCCCCTCTTCCTACTCGTGTTACAATTCCTATGAATCATTTCACATCATATGGGAGGAAGTGTACATGACCTCTTATTTAAGTGTGACATAGACAAAGTTCATTTATTAAGACTATCATGTCATAACATATAACATATGTATATGCTTCAATAATACATAACACTAGCATGCCAGAGCATATGCCACATGTAGATGCTTCAATAGTGTATGACACTATAATTCTAGACACTATGTGAGCTGTACTAGCTTCACCAACTCCTATTAGGATATGTCAGGCTCTTATTGTAGAGGGGTTATCATATTCACCATCTATATTTGATACACATGTTTAATTTAAATTATAGTTTGTTTATGTTTGTAAAATAATATTAAGTTTATTTTCTAGTATGTGTTTACTTAATTGACTAATTTATTTGACTAAACTTGTTATTTGTTGCTTGTATAGATGATTGGTGATATTTTGGGTAGCTCATTAGGCCTTGACTCTATTATAGAGGCCACAATTGGAAAATTTTAAATTGCATATTTATTCATGTACATGTTTATTGTCCTTTGAATAAAAAACTATATTTTAAGATATATATTATAGTCATATATTTTGATCATGTTCATTAAATTCACACATTATTCATTTATTAGTTTTATATATGATGAGGGATGTTATGGGCACCCCTCATGGACAATAATAAGGTTTAGTTGATCTTGTTTCGACATCAAAAAATCCACTATCTCTGCATCAAGTCATGATTTAGGGATGGCGACTGGTGAGAACACATAGTAAAATTGTTTTTAGCTTTAATCAATGATATTTTATGTCATATTTACATAATTGTATGCACATATAGATCTAAAAATATATGTGTGTTACATATGATTCCCCATCACTAGTGTATATGCAGTCTCTTAGCCCTAGACAACCATTTAAATAGAATATCATGAGTGTAGAATCATTTTACAAAATTTTACATTCTTGAAAAAATTACCAAATTTTCAACATTCAATTCTAATGCATTATTTTTTATATTTCATATGTTTTGTAGACACAATAATTGTCATCGATTGATGATGAAATAATGGATGACTCACATGCTGAGAGGAGAGTATCTCCTTGTATTGAGACATCCAATGCCCCTCACTCTACATCTATGCCAACAAAGCGTAATTTATTTAGAGGCAATGAGGAATAGGAGAGTTAGTTATTGTGCTCGAGGTATAGTTGTAGGTACAATGTATTTCATATGCCTATATGACCCATGTTATTTGCCTATATGGTGCATTTTTAATATGTACATGTTATGTTCTACATTTTTTCTTGATATATGTTATATTATGACATAGAACTTTACATGTATCACATATATACTATTCAACAATATGATTCCTTTCCTATGTGTATTTTCTATTTTGATCATTTAATGTTTACACATACTATTGGTTAATGATCATTATTACTTCATATGGGGTTAAACAAATTCAAATTATTCTCTAATTTAGTTTCTTTGAATCATTATGTGTATTTTATATTTACATGTGATATTTACTATTTACTTGTTTCATTTACATTTAATTACATATAAATTTGCAATTGTGATGTTTAAGTTGACTTGAGATCAATTTCATGGACATGAAAATATTATAAATTGTACTTAATCATAAATTTTAGGAGGTCTAGTGATGCACTTGTGTATATCATTAAAATATTCTTTAAAAGAACAACATATCATGTTGTCTACATTATTGTGCCTCATGTGGGATTTTAAGTCTTTATGATTAGATTATATGTCATCATCTTAAGTATTATTTGTTTTTTGTGCAATATCTACCTTATGCATGGCCTTGGTAAAATATTCAAGGATTCAAGTATTCTTTATTTGTTGTGTGAGATCTAGCCTATGTAAGGGCTTATATGATATATCATGTTGTCTGATAATTATAAATGTGTTTTTGCTTTAATGATTCAAGTAATTTTAATCAAAATCATATCATTCTTTAATTAACATGGTGTAGACATTTTCTTGGTATTTTTTCCACTATTATATACATGATTGACATACATGGTTTTTTCCCCCCTAATCCATTATTTAGAGAAGTCACTACACATTTCTATTTTATAATTGAAACTCAAAGTCTAGTAATCAAATGGTTTATTAATATATTAATATATTTTAATGAAAAATACAACTTTTGTTTATCATTTTATGGGAAATGAATATCAATAGTTTATTTGATACAATCTTGTCAGCATTTGATGAGCATTCTATATATCTCATATAAACTATCCTTAAGTGTTGTCTCTTGGTTATATATTGAATTAAATTTAATAGTTAAGGTCTCATCTAAGTAGTAAATAGTGTAATTTTATTATGTATATAATTGATACATCATTGATTCTCTATCTTGTTATTTGTGTCTAACTTGGATGAAATGAGTATAGTTTTACATACAGAGATACATCTCTATGGTAGAATTGTTTTGAGAAGTCATCAACAGTTTTGGAAACACCTTTTTGGAAATATTTTTAAAAACTCATCATAGAACATATTGAGCTATGAAGCTCCTTAGTCGAGCTCTAAAGATCTGCATAAGTAGCTCTAAAGATGCTTCATCAAGCTTTAAATATGTTCTGTTAGATCTTTGAAGATTTATTAGGTAGGTCCAAAGATGTTCTATTGAAGTTATAAACATCCACCTAGGCAACTCTAAAGATGTTATAACAAATATTCGAAGACATTATGATGAATCTCCAAAGACATATCCAATCATGCTCTGAAGATGCCTAGCTATGCTCCAAAAATGTCCAACTATACTCTATAGATTAATATAACAACTCCAAAGATATCTAATGTACATATATAGATTTTCCCTCTTTAGATATATTAATTTAGTCACTAATATTAATATTAATAGTCTAAAATGATCTAGATATAAATGTATTTTTATTTTGTAAATTTGGACATAATCTCTTAAGATATATGTTAGTTATACTCAATTTATTATTAGTTGAATCAGTTCCAACACCTCCAAGAAGTGTGGGATCTGATTCTTAGATATTATATTACAATAAGTGGATATTTTTTAGATATATAGATTTTATAATCTAATAATTGTCATTGAGATGTGCTTTAAGTACATGTCTCCTCATTTCAGGGTAATAGAGAGTAAAGAAAATCAGGAAACATTCAAGTGTAATTATTCATCAAAATTTGTAGCATCTATATATGTTCTATTTGATAATGAATTATTAATAAAGTACAACATTTTATTCCACTACTAAGTTAAATCTGATATTTTTTTGAAGAAGGAACAAGGGCCCACTTCTCTCTGAAGATTAGGAAAATTGGTATTTCTAGTTTATAATTTAAAAGTGTATTTCTTTTTATATAGGTTTATTTCATTTTACTTCATGTGTGATTTCCCTTTTAAAATAAAGTGTGTTTCTTTTAATTCAAGTGTGATTTCATTAAATTCAAAGGTTCTTTTTAGTTCAATGCAATAAAATAATTTTCCCATATCTATGATTTGAGGGATTGAGAAGTTATACACACCAAGAAACTCAATTTCTCTCGATTCTCTAATTTTATTAAGTTTTTTAAATTTTCCACATGGTGGTGGATACATAAGTGTGTTTTTAGTGTGTTTTTGGTAATAAATAGCCTATCATGGATTCAAGTTTTTTTAATGAATATACACCTTACCTTTAATGTTTCAGGTAGTTAAAAGATTTAGACAAGCATCATATCCTCTTCCAACTATGGTCATGCATTATAGCATAATAATGAGGGTTAAATATGATCCATCAACTCATACACATGCATGACTGAGTCCAATAATTCCTATTGAGAGGATTTTATCTAACTCAAGATGGATGAGATGTAGCAATAAGGTTTCTCTCATGACCATATCTCTTAGAACAGGCTAAAAGTTAGTCAATAGGGCCATATATTCTGACTCATCATCCCAATTGATGAACCATCTATACATACACATTTAGATAGGTATTTTTAGGCTATAAATACCATTGGATGATCTTAATCAATCCTTAGGATTAAAAATTGTAGTTGGTTAGAGGCATCCCCTAAGAGAATTCACTCATCCCTGAGTGTATAAAATGACTAAAATTTTATCACTCATTGGAGGAGAACCATGAGGGTTAGAGATGAGTCATCAAATCTTACACATGCATAAATGAGTCTTATAATAAATCTCAAGAAGATTTTATCTAACTTAATATGGATGAAATGTGATGATGAGGTTTCTCTCATAGTGAAATCTTTTTGAATGGGTCAAAACTTGGTCAGTAGGGGTTACATATTTTGAATCATTAACCCAATAAATGAACCATATATGTGGACACATCTAGATAGGCATTTTTAGGCTATAATTCAGTCTTAGGTAGGCCTCAAGAATGAAATTTGAATTTGGTCAAAGGCATCCCTTAAGAGAATTGAATAATCCTTGAGTGTGAAAAATGATTAAACGTTAATCATGTGTTATAGGATAATCATGAGGGATAGAGATGAGCCATTAGATCCTACACATGCATGAATAAGTCCTATAAGAAATACCAAGAGTATATTATCTAAATTGATATGGATGAGACATAGAAATGAAGTTTTTCTCATGGCCAAATATCTTAGAATAGGCCAAAAGTTGCTCAGTGGGGGGCATATAATTTTACTCATCATCCCAATCGATGAACCATTTATGTAGACACATCTAGATAGGCATTTTTAGGCTAGAAAAACCATTTTCCAAGTTTAGTCATGCCCCAAGAGAGATAGTTGTAGTTGGTTAAAGGCATCCCTTAAGATAATTCACTCATCCCTGAGTTTGAAAAATGAGAAAACTTTCATCATGCATTGTAGAACCATGAGGAATAGAGATGAGCCATTAGACCTTACATATGCATTGATGAGTCCTATAATAAATATCAAGAGTATTTTTTCTAACTCAAGATGGATGAGATGTGGAAATGAGGTTTCTCTTACGACCAAATCTTTCAAAATGGGCTAAAATTTGGTCAGTGGGGGTCATATATTCTGAATCATTATCCCAATAAATGAAATATATATGTGGACATGTCTACATAGGCATTTTTAGGATAGAATGACCTTTGTCCAATTTCAATCAGGCCCCCAGAGCAAAATTTGTAGTTTGTCAAAGGCATCCCTTAAGATAATTCCCTCATCCTTGAGTGTTCAAAATGAGTGACCTTCCATTGTGCATTGTGGGAGAATTATGAGGGATAATGACGAGTTTCCTACTCCTACATGTGCATGGATGAGTCCTATAAGAAATCCTAAGATGATTTAATATAAATTAATATGGATGAGATTTAGTAATGAGGTTTCTATCATGGCTAAATATATTAGAATGGGCCAAAATTTAGTCAGTGGGAGCCATATATTCTAACTCATTAGTCCAATCAATGAATCATTTGTTCAAACACATCTTAATAGGCATTTTTATGCTAGAAAAAACTTTTTCCAATCTTGGTTAAGCTTAAGAGTTAAATTTGTAGTTGGTCAAGGCATCCCTTAAGAGAATTCACTCATCCCTGAGTGTGAAAAATGAGTGAACTTATATCACACATTAAAAAATAACCATGAGGGATAAATATGAGACATAAGCTCATACATGTACATGGATGAGTACTATAAAAAATCCCAAGATGATTTTATGTAACTTTAGAATGGATAAGATGTGGAAATGAGGTTTATATTATTTTAAAATCTCTTAAAATGGGCCAAAAGTTAGTCATTTAGGGCCCTATATTACGACTTGTTATCCTAATCAGTAAACTATCTACACAAACACATCTAGATAGGAATATTTAAGCTAAAATAACTTTTGTTCAGTCTTGGTCGGGCCTTAGGAGTGAAATTTGTAATTGGTCAAAAGCATCCCTTAAGATAATTCACTCATCCCTAAGTCTGAAAAAAGAGTGAACTTCTATTGTGCATTGTAGGAGAACCGTGAGGGATAGAGATGAATTGTTAGCTCCTACACATGCATAGATGAGTCATATAATAAAACTTAGGAGGGTTTTATCTAAATCAATATGGATGAGACATGGAAAATAGGTTTCTCTCTTGGCTAAATCTTTTAGAATGAGATAAATGTTCGACAATGGGCATTGTATATTTTGACTTGTCAATCCAATTGATGAAATACATATGCAAACATGTCTATATAGTAATTTTTAGGCTAGAATGACCTTTATGTAGTCTCAGTTGAGCCCTAGAAGTGAAATTTATAGTTGGTCAGAGGCATCCCTTAAGAGAATTTAGGCATCCCTAAGTGTGTAAAACGAGAGAACTTTCATCTCACATTGTAGAACCATGAGGGCTAGAGATGAGCCATCATCTCCTACACATGAATGGATGAGTCCTATAACAAATATAATGAGGATTTTATGTAACTCAAAATGGACAAGATGTGGAAATGAGGTTTCTCTTGTAGCCAAATCTCTTAGAAAAGGCCAAAAATAAGGTAGTTGGGGCCATATATTCGAAATCGTCAACCTAATCAATGAACCATCTATGTGAACACATATGGATATAAAGTTTTAGGCTATAAAAACCTTTATTTGATATTGGTAAATCCCCAAGAGTAAACTTTTTAGTTTTTTAGAGGCATCCCTTAAGAGAATTCATTGGTCCCTGAGTGTGTAAAAAGTGTGAATTTATGTTGCACATTACAAGAGAACCATGAGGGATATAGATGAAGTGTCTATGTAAACATGTATATATAGTAATTTTTTGGCTAGAATGACCTTTATGTAGTCTCAGTTGAGCCCTAGAAGTGAAATTTATAGTTGGTTAGAGGCATTCCTTGAGAGAATTTAGTCATCCCTAAGTGTGTAAAATGAGAGAACTTTCATCACACATTGTAGAAACATGAGGGCTAGAGATGAGCCATCATCTCTTACACATGCATGGATGAGTCCTATAACAAATATCATGAAGATTTAATGTAACTCAAAATGGAAAAGATGTGGAAATGAGGTTTCTCTTAGAGCCAAATATCTTAGAATAGGCAAAAATTTAGTTAGTGGGGGCCATATATTCTGAATCGTCAACCTAATCAATGAACCATCTATGTGAACACATATGGATATAAATTTTTAATCTATAACAACCTTTATTTGATATTGGTCAATACCCAATTGTAAAATTTTTAGTTTTTTAGAGGCATCCCTTAAGAGAATTCACTGGTCCTTGAGTATGTAAAAAGTGTGAATTTACGTTGCATAGTACAAGAGAACCATGAGGGATATAGATGACTGTCTATGAAAACATGTCTATATAGTAATTTTTAGGCTAGAATGACCTTTATGTAGTCTTATTTGAGCCCTATAAGTGAAATTTATAGTTGGTCAAAGGGATCCCTTAAGAGAATTTAGTCATCCCTAAGTGTGTAAAATGAGAGAACTTTCATCACACATTGTAGAACCATGAGGGCTGGAGATGAGCTATCATCTCCTACACATGAATGGATGAGTCCTATAACAAATATCATGAGGATTTTATGTAACTCAAAATGGACAAGATGTGGAAATGAGTTTTCTCTTGCAACCAAATCTCTTATAATATGCCAAAAGTTAGTTAATGGGGGTCATATATTTTGAATCATCAACCCAATCAATGAACCATCTATGTGAACACATATGGATATAAATTTTTAGGCTATAACAATATTTATTTGATATTGGTCAATCCCCAAGAGTAAAATTTTTAGTTTTTTAGAGGCATCCCTTAAGAGAATTCATTGGTCCCTGAGTGTGTAAAAAGTGTGAATTTATCTTGCACATTACAAGAGAACCATTAGGGATATAGATGAACTGTCAGTTCCTACACATGCATGGATGAGTCCTATAATAAAACCTAGGATTATTTTATCTAAATCAAGATTGATGAGATGTGGTAATGAGGTTTCTCTTGTATCCAAATTTATTATAATGGGAAAAAATTTAGTCAATGGGAGTTGTATATTTTAACTCATCCACCCAATTAAGAACTATCTACATGAACACATCAGGATAGGCATTTTTAGTATAGAATTACATTTTTATAGTATTGGTTAGCCCTTGGGAGAAAAATTTATAGTTTATTAGAGGCATCCCTTAAGATAATCCACTCATCTCTGAGTGTGCAAAATGAGAAAACTTTCATCTTGCATTGCAGGAGAACCATGAGGGCTGGAGATGAACTGTAAACTCCTACACATGCATAGATGAGTCCTCTAAGAGAGACCTAAAGTATTATATCTAATTAAAGATTAAGGATAAATGATAATGAGGTTTATCTCATATCTAAATCTCTCAGAACATGCCAAAAGTTGGTTAGTGAGGGCAGTAGATTATGACTCATCAACCCAATTGATGAACTGTTAATGCAAACATGTTAAGATAGGAATTTTTAGGCTAAAGTGACCATTTTATAGTCTTGGTTAGCCCCTAAGATTGAAGTTTATTTTTGATAAAAGACATCCCTTAAGATAATCCACTTGTCCTTAAGTATGAAAAAAGAGAAAACTTTCATCAAATATTGTAGTAGAACTATGAGAGCTAGAGATGAAGTGTCATCTCCTAAATGTGCATGAATGAGTCCTTTAAGAGATATATATAGAATTATATATAACTTTATATGGAGGATATGTGATAATTAGGTTTCTATCACATCTAAATCTCTTAGAACATGTCAAAGTTTGGTCAGCAGGGGCCATATATTCTCACTCATCAACCCAATAAATAAACCATCTACACAAACACATTAGGATAGGAATATTTAGGCTAGAACAATGTTTGTTTGATATTATTCATCCATTAGGAGTGAATGTTGTAGTTTATTGGAGGCAGCCCTTAAGATAATCCACTTGTCCCTAAGAGTACAAAATGAGTGGGCTTCCATCATTTATTACAAGATAATAATGAGGGATAGATATGAATCATCAGCTCTTACACATACATGGACAAGCCCTATAAGAGAGCCTAGGAGGACTCTTTCTAATTAAAGATGGAGGAGACACAATAATGAGGCTTCTTTCACAACCAAATCTCTTAGAACATGCCAAAAGTTGGTCAGTGGGGGCTGTATCTTTTGAATTTTTAGCCCAATCGATGAACCATCTATGTGGACACATTGGGATAGGTATTTTAAGATTATAAAGACCATTTTTCGGTTTTGGTCAGCCCCTAAAAGTTAAGGTTGCAATTGATCAGAGGCACCTCTTAAGTGAATCCACTCATCCTTGAGTGTGAAAAATGAGTGAACTTATATCATGAATTGTAAGAGAACCATGATGGATAAAGATGAACCATTAGCTCTTACACATGCATAGATGAGTCCTATAAGAGAGCATATCTAATACTATTTTTGTGTTTTCTTTAAAAGATAAATAGAGAGAAGGTTAAAAATGGTTTGCTTAAGGTAGATGAAATTAATATGAATTATTTTTTGGCTTATATTCTTTTCAAGAAGATAATTTTCTCTACTCATGGCACCAACTACATGAAGGTGGAAGCTCATTTGGTACCACTAACCTACATTAAAATTAGTAATAAAATTTTTAAATAGAAATAACTATACAATAATAAAATAGTTAAAAATTATAATATATTAAATCAAATAACTTTACTATATTAATTTAAAACACTAGATAAACTTACTAATTAAATTTAATGTACCTTCAAGATCAACTTTATTTGCAAGTGTTTCCAGAATCTCTTCATGGTCAGATTCATGCACTTTACACAAAGTTTTTTTTTGAGGATTTTCATGCTATTTGATCATTTGAATATATTTAGTAATAACCAAGTTTGAGTAATGAAGCACCACCCTGTGTGTTTCAAAGTCCTCAAATAAAAATAATTTTATTTTTTATGATAGTACCTATAAAGCCAAGTTCTAGTAACCACTATAGATCTAGTGGGATAAATTAGCTCTTCTCCATCCATAACATTTGTGGTTAATTTTTTTACCTCTACATAACGACACAAGTGTTAGTCTATTCCCTCATCATTATCCTTAGGTGCAATGACTACAAAAACATGCCTTGCATTTATATTATAATCAAATTATAAGCACATATAGGAAAATATAAAAATATCACTAATATCTAACCAAGGTTGTATATTTAATAAAAGAATAAATTGTACATGGTTATATAGGATCTGAGATGTGGTCAAAGTCAATTGATGATGCCATTTCATGATCTATCAATTATTGGATTGAATGGATACTCTCTACAGGTGATATGGGTCTAGAATACTATTTGTTAACCAATTATTTTGACTCACATTAATTTCAATTAAATTACATACATGAGGAACAAAAACATGCCATATCCATAGTATAAATAGTCCATGAACTTGAATTTGAGCTTTGAATGGAGTGGAAAACACTCGATATAGGTACTATAATGCAATATTAATACATTATCTTATGTTTTTCCTCTATTAACCAAAAGAATATCCATACATGAGAATGTTTATCTTATCTATGACAAATATTTTCATTACACCAAATCGCAATACTTACAACATAGATCAACTTAGCAACATCCTTATGCTTTTCTTTCTCTTTTTTAAGGGATATTTTTACACATGTGATTGAACCATCATGTTCCCCTTTTCCATTCCCAACCTCAAAGAAGATCCAAAAATGTTGAACACAATTCTTATTATGCATTTTTATTAACCAATAAAACATTCAAGAATTCTTAAACTACCCTGCACAATTGTCTGACCAAATGTAGTGTGTATTAAACATGATTTATTTTACATTATTATTTATATAAAATATCTCAAAAAAACCCTAGAAAAGATTTGGAGAATGAAATCTATCACTTCTCATATAAAAATGGTACTGCTTCAAAATCTTTCTATTGTCATTTATGCTATCAAGTGTAAGCTTGAATATAACATGAACAAAAATTCCAACTTGAATTAAATTATAGTATTTGGATTGAACCACATCATTTGGTTGTAGTGTGTAGTTCTTAGCAAAGTCCACAACTAAAATAATGGTGCCAATTGGGAAGTTGTCCTTGAATACCTTGAACTTGTTGTTCCCAAAATATGTCACTTATTTTTGTGGACAACATGTCGACCATTTCAGTCCTATAGGCCAAAATGGTCTCTTTCTTTCTCAAAATGTTATGAGTAGTCAAGTTATTCCATTAAACAAGCCTTTTTAGCTAAGGAAATCATAGGTTTAAAAGGTGGGCTTTCGTAAGGAAAAATCTCAAAACACTTAAGGCATTCCCTAAAAATTATAAGGATGGTTCAGTGTTGAGGTTCAATCAAAAGGTTCAATGGTGGGGTTCAATAATATGGAATGAACCATTGAACCATTAAAATCCACCTCTGAAAGGTTCATATATTTGAAAGGTTCAATGAGTTTAAGCTTTAACATGTTTAAAGGATTTAAAGATTCAAAGTTCAAAGTTTGAGCGAATGATTCAAACAAAAGATTCCAGAAAAAGGTTCAACCAAATAGTTCAACTAAATGGTGCACACAATTGGTTCAATGATAGATTGAACTCCTAAAGAATACTAAGTGAACATAGCTCTTCACAAAACATTGATCCACTTATCCGTTGAACAATTGAAATTTGAACCATTGAAACATTGAACCTTGAACCATTGAACTCTGAAAGGTTCAAAGGGTTCAAGGTTTAAAGTGGTTCAAAGTGACTAGTGATGCCCCCATGGACATCAAATTTAGGGTAAAGAAATAATTATTGATTTTTTGAATAATGTAGACCTAAGAACAAAATCAATGACTAGCCAAGGAAGGAGTTGAAGAAGCCAACAGAAGGCAAGAAGATAGCCCCAAGAGCTCAAATCACAAGGAAGAGACAAAATGTAGCAAGGAAAGAGGGAATGATACAAATAATCTATAAATATCTATAGAAGAGTTATTCTAGTAGGTGGATTAGTCTACCAGATGGACCTCAAAGAGCACAAGCATTCAATGGCATGACCTATTTTTCTTCATTGAGTAAAGACAAATGGATAGTTGTGTAAACATCATAAAAAATACCAGGCAACCCATGATTCATAGGAGACATTTGAGATGATTTAGAATGTGAAAAGTTAAGGTTGATGACCTATTCCAACATGGTCCCTTCACAAAATTTCTAATGCATTCAATGCAGCATGGGCCATTTCATGAAAACAAGCACCCAAGTCTTTCTTTGGTGATATATATTATAATCTCTCAGTTTGTAGAAGGGAGATCTCTTTGTTATTAGAAGTGAAACTCTACCCAAATTGAAAGGAATTCTTAAGACTTTGAGTTCAAACTATTAATCATATTTTATCAATTAAATGAGAAAGCAATTGACCTTTCAAACTTTGTGTTGAAATAGCTTGTGTTATCTAGGAAATCATTCTTATGTCTTTTTCCTAAATACAGTCTTGTCCATTTAATCAAATAAGTATAAAAAGTGAAAATAATCTGAAAGATGTCCTAAAGTTGACTGTGGGAGACTTTGTGCTACCATAATTATCTTTATTCTATGCGTTTTATGTTTTAGGATATTGGAGAGACTTTGAGCTCCTCTTATCCTTCATAATCTTTTACTCTATCATAGTTTTTGGTGGAGACTTTGTGCTTCACTTCATTCTACTATGTTACTTTGTCCTAAATCAATAGGAGAAATAATGAAAGACTTTGTGATTTCATAGGTTTCTTATGGATCCAATTACTACCCATGAAGAATCCCTATTGTTTGTTGAACATCAATTCTGAAATAAGAGAGATGCCTTCAATAATTACACAAGAATTCTCCTTTATTTTGTGAACATCATCTCTAAAAAAAGAGAGATGAATGGTATGATTTCACCTCGGAGTTTATTTTCAGTTTATATTAGTATATTATAGTTTATAGAGAACTTCCCCTTGCTGAGAGGAGAGAATTATCTCATTATGATGTGGTAACCACACCCATTTTATTGTATAAATCTCATTTTGATGTGGTTGATATACCCATTTTACCATCAGTTAGTTGATGAAAAAATATTCACCTAACAGTTTTTGGTGACTCCATTAGGGAAGAACACATAATTTGAATCCTCAAGATTCAAATTGAAGCATTTCTAGTTCTTTTCCATTCTACACTCTGGCAAATCTATGGTATACATCAAGCCAGAGAGGTCAAGGTATTGTTGATCATATGTTCAAGTTTGTGCAGTGAAATAATTGACATTTCTCTCCATAATCTTGCCTTTAGTAAACTAGGAGTTTTCCTCCTACAAATGTTAGGTCCCCAATACCAGGAAAATCTTCTCTTTCCTATGCTAGCAGAGCTTTGTCTATATGTACCCTACAGGGCTTCTTTATCCCTCCTTTTGATCATCATATCATGGCAGCCCAAGGCCCTTGAGGTAACACTTTTGGCCCTCTAAATCTAAACCCACCTTTATATGAACTACCTCGTAGTTCAAGAAATAATTTTTCCAATTTCTATGGTGATGGGAGAGTTCATCATGATGAGCATATTGTAACTTTTTGCATAGATTGTGGTGTGATAAGTGTTGAATTTAAAGATATAGTGGTCAGGTTGTTTGTGGAAACATTGCAAGACACTACCACATACTAGTTTTATCATCTACAAGCATAAATAGTAACTAACTAAAACACTCTTAAGGCTAAGCTTAAGGCTAGGTTCAAACTCACAGAAGATTCACATGCCCTATTAGCCTAGCTTATGCAAATGAATAAGGAGCCTCATGAACCCATGTGAGACTTCATCGCTAAATTTTACAAGCTAAGGAATAGGATTCCTACAATTTCTTAGTCGACACCAGAAAATCTTAAGTGCCTCTTCATCAATTCTCAGCTTCTTGAAGTGAGTTTCCTATTAAGGTGGGCTAGCCACATAGATCTTACTATAGCTCAGATTTTGGCCACTAAGGTTGAAGATGATCTTATCTTGGTAGGAAAGATAAGAAGAGATCCTAACAAAAATAAATCTTCTTCATCTTCTAAAAAAATTTCTACATGCACCACTGATCTTATGGTGTAAAAGCTAGCAAATGAATTGCTAGCTCTAAAAAAGAAAATGGAACAAGGGATGTCTACCCCTCCTTATTAGGATATACCAAGGAGGATGTTTCCCAATGAGTCATATCAAGGTAATGCTATTAGGAATCAAGGGCAACCAAATCATCTTCTTCCCCCATAAGGGAAGCTTGCCATTGAAGTAGCACCCGCTAACTCAGTAGTTGGTTATCATGAAGCTAAACATGATTTATCTTTCCAAGCTAAGTTAGAATAATAAGATGATGCTAATCTCTTTACATAAGGAGAAGAAGAATTACTTGTCAACTCTAACATTGGTTTCCTGAATTACCAGGATGAATCTTGAAGAAAGGGAGAAGTGTTTGATGGATCATACACTATTTTTACTAGGTCCCAGAACTAGTCGACTCAACAAGCTGATAAGAGAAAAATAGGGGAAGAATATTGATCAATAATTTCAATTTCTAAATGGGGGACTTCACTGCTTTTCCAATCAAAGGACCTGGTGATCAATAAGAAAGTAAGTACCTCAAACAACCCTGCACCTTTTACTTCTATTTCTCAGACTAGTACCACACCCAACCAAACCCAGAATAATGGACTTCCTTCCTTTGTTCCTATTTATTTTTAGTCATTTGATATAATTGACCATACTAGGAAGACCAAGATCTAAATTTTTGAGTTTGAATACTTACAAGCCAACCCTGAGTAGTTGGATAGGCTAGTTGAATACATCAAGAATAGAACCATCCCCATAGGATAAGATGTTTCAAAGGTAACTCATGATCCCCCAAAGAATACATCCACCTAAAATAATCTTGTCATTTCTCCTCCTGTTTCCCCTAGGAAGACAAAACCTTTCTATGTTTCCTTATTGATAAATGGTCATAAGCTGAACAACTGCATAATAGACTCTAGCTCCTCTGACAATGTGATGCCCACCAAGGTGGCAAACTCTCTTGGTCTCACTTTGACTAAAACTTTTGGGAGATTTTTATCCATAGAAAAAAAGTAAGTGCCACTTTTGGGAGAGATCAAATATGCCTAATTTGTATTCACAGCCTTCCCAGAAAAAATAATTAAAATGACAGTCTTGGTGGCCGATGTTCCAGCTTCCTATGGTATTCTACTTGGACAAATTTTTTGCAAGCATGTTGGTGGAGAATTGAACATGGACCTATCTAAAGTGAGGATACCTATCAAGGGCATCATGAAAAGGTTGCTTCTTGAGAAGGAATCAAATTATATTTTCACTCAAACATCTAACCTTAAATCTCAAATTATGTTTGAATCCTTAGGAATGGGTAACTAATTTCTATCTATAGAAGATGTTTCTATTTCATTAGATGAAAGTTTTGCAAGTCACAATAAAAAAATTTAGACAAGACATCAGATAAATTGGTAGAATACTATTAAGATAAAAAAGGATCTTCCCTCCATAATGAAGAGAAATATGAAAGAAGATCAGATTCTAATGATGTCTAGATTCTAGAATTTGATGGTAGTTGTTCTTCTATCAGTTCTACAGCTAGAATTGTTTTGATATTTACACAAGGAGATATTTCCCCCTGTTCATATAAATTGTTATTTAGCAATACCAATAACACCATCGAGTATGAATCTTTGTTGATCAGATTAAAAGCTTCTCAAGCTAAAGATGTTAAGCTTCTTCATGATCAAGGTGATGTTGAACTAGTGGTTTATTAGGTAAGGAATCTATATCAAACCAAGAATGAAAGATTTTGACATTATTATAATTTGGTGTGGGACTACCTTGAAAATTTTGAGGCTTTTAGTATTTCTATAGTGCCTAGAAAGTTTAATGATCATGTAGATTCATTGGCTATCTCTATAACCCTCATGGTTCCTCACAAAGATTTTAAAGGGAACAAGTACACTATTGAGATGATCTTTCAACCAAGTGTACCTAATACTACCGACCATTGGTAGGTGTTTAATGGTGACAACTAAATCATTGCTTTTTTAGAATAGATAGATAGCTTTGAGGAGATTTATTTTGAAGGCAGTGAATTTCCATTGTTGGAATCAACTCTTGAAACAAATTTAAAAACTAGTGAAGAGTTCCTTCAACTCAAAGGAAATAAAATTCCCAAAGGGTTAGTTTCTTTTGAAAATCTATTTGATAAGTATGATAGGTTTATCAAGAAGTGACCAATGGATTCAAGTTCCTCTAGAGATTTTGATCAAATAAATTTGAGTACAGAAGATAATCCCAAAATGGTCAACATTGAGAATTGTTGCACTCCTAATGAAAAATTCAAATTCATTACTTTGATTCACCATTACATTGATGTTTTGGCATACTCTTATGATGATCTAAAATCTCTTAGGCCTGAAGAAATTTGGCATGAAATTCCTCTCAAAGTTGGGTCATTACCTCGCAAGTAGAAACAAAGGTAGTAAAACCCCAAGATATCAGGTACTATTCTTTGAGATATGGAAAATGTTAAATGTGAGGATAATTTTTTCAATCCATTATTCCACCTAGATTGCAAACATAGTCCCTGTGAGAAAAAAGAATGGATAAATTCACCTCTATGTTGATTTCAGAAATCTAAATCAATCCTCTTTAAAAGATAAATACCCCCTACCCATCATGGATCAACTACTACAAATAGTGATTGGCTTAGAGATTTTATCAATGTTAGATGGCTTTTTGGGGTATAATCAAGTGGAATTTGGTGAAGTAGACCAACGTAAGACCACTTTCACTACACCTTGGGGCACCTTTGCATATCATAGAATGCCCTTTGGTTTGATCAATATTGGCACCACCTTCTAGAGAGTGATGGATCCTACCTTCAAAAATAAAATGGGGAAGTTCATTGTGGTGTATCTTGATGACTTGACTATCTTTTCCAAATATCGTCCTGATCATGTGCATCATTTACAACAAGTGCTGAAATGATGTCAACAAAATAACATTTCTCTCAATCTTAAGAGATCAATTTTTGGGGTTTCAGAAGGGAAACTTCTTGGTCACACTGTATCTCAAAAAGGCATAAAGATCTACCCAGAAAGAGTCAAATCTATCCAAGAGCTTCTTCTTCCTACTAGTAAGACTGCAATCTATTCTTTCTTTGGAAAGGTGAGTTTTATAGGAAAGTTCATTCCTAAATTTATAGAGAAGACTCTCCACATTGTCAAATGATAAAGGGTAAAGCTAATTTCTACTGAACTGAAGAAAGAAAGTCAGCATTTCAAGAGATCAAGGAAGTTATTGTCCATGCCCCAATCTTAGTTTGTCTGGATTATACCAAAGACTTCGTAATATATAGCTATGCTTCTAAACACACACTTTTAGCCATTTAGGTTTAGTAGAATAAAGAAGGTGTAGAGTTCCCCATATCTTTCATGAGTTGTCTTCTCAAAGCTCATGAGCTAAAATATTCAAACATGGAGAAGCATACTTATGATGTGGTTAAGGTGATAAAACACTTCCATTTTTACATCCTGAACTCACACATTATTGCTCTAGTTCCTAATACAATAGTAAACTCCATTATAACTCAATAGGAGTTTAGAACTAAAAGGGGAAATTAGATTTCTAAAATCTAGGAGTTTGATCTTGTTATCAAACCCATGAAGCTTGTGTGAGGAAGAGGTCTTTGCCAATTAATTGTTGATAACATACTAGAGGAAGTAGGGCATGAAGAAAAAAAGGTTGAAGACATGCCTACAGTTCTCTTTGTCACTACTAAAAATGAGTGGTATTCTAATATCACTCATTTCCTTACTTATGGTGAGTGTCGTTCCCACCCGTCTCACAAAGAAAAGAGAAATGTTAAGTTGAGAGTTGATAACTTTGTCCTATGGGACAACGGTTTGTACAAGACGAGCCTTGATGGGGTATCTATTCATTGCATGGATAAAGTGCAACATAGTAAAATTTTGGAGTCTTTCTATAATTTAGCTTATGGAGGACATTTTTCTACACCTGTGACTATCCATAAGATTCTACAAGGTAGTTAATATTGGCCTACTCTATTTCAAGATTCTTACACTTGGGTGCGTAGATGCAAGTTGTGTCAACAATTTATTAGGAAACCCAAGCTAGATATGTTACCTCTCAAGCCTATGGTGATCAAATATCCATTTCAATAATGGGGTATTGATTTAATTGGTGATGCAAACCCATTATCGAGTGCTGTACATGACTATGTTCTTACAACCATAGACTATTTTACCAAGTGGGTGGAAGCCATTCCATTCAAACATGCTACTTCAGAAGTGGTCTATTATTTTATCAAGGCAAATATTATTTCTTGGTTTGGAGTCCCAACCAAGATTTTAATAGACAATGCAACCTATTTTTCTTCTCATGAGGTTACCCAATTATACTATTATTATGGGATTATCCTCTCTCGCTCTTCTGACTACTATCTGCAAGGGAATGGTCAAGCAGAATCAAGCAACAAGAACTTGGTGACCATTATCAGGAAGTTGGTAAATGATAATCAAAGAACCTAGCATAAATCATTGTTTGACACTTTATAGGCAGATAGAATTACACCTAAAAGGGAGATAGGTATGTCACCATTTCAACTTCTATATGGTTTGAATACAGAGATACCAATCACTCTATAATTACTAAAACTAAATTTGGTAAAGGTAGTCAAAGATCAAACATTTGAATATTCTATAAAAAAGAGGATCATGTGCTTGACTAAACTAAATGAACAATGAACTATGGCGGTGGGCCGTATTGCTACACATCAAAGTCTGGTAAAGAAACTCTTTGACTATAAAGCAAGGATTCATGATTTTTAGATTGGAGATCAAGTCTTGTTGTGGGACAAGAGGAGAGAACCAAAAGGAATGCATGGAAAATTAGATTCCTTATGGAGAGGTTCATTTTCTATTCATCGATTAAATGGTGAAAATAGTTTCTTGGGAATGCCATTTTCACTACCTCACAGTGGTCAGCATCTGAAGCACTTCAATCCTTGAAGTATCAGATAAGTCTAATTGTAAATTTGTATAGTCTTTATTTGTTTTGTGTTGTTCATTTAGTTTTTTGGCATCTTTCTCTTTTTTGAATGGCATGACTCCATAGCCAAATGGCATAGATGAAGGCACTTAAAGTCTAGATTCTACTCCCTGCGATTGTTTTAAAATACAATCAATGGAAGTTCCCTAACTGGAGCCAGCTATTGTTCCCAAAATATATCACATGTATTTATGGAAAACATGTTGACCATTTCAGTCCTATAAGCAAAAATGGTCTCTTTCTTTCTCAAAATGTTCTAATAAATCAAGTTATTCCATTAAACAAGCCTTTTAGGCTAATAAAATCATAGGTTTAAAAGGTAGGCTTTCATAAGGAAAAATCTCAAAACACTTAAGGCATTTCCTAAAAATTATAAGGATGGTTCAATGCTGAGTTTCAATTAAAAGGTTCAATGGTGGGGTTCAATTATATGGAATGAACCATTGAACCATTAAACTCCACCTCTAAAAGCTTCAAAGATTTCAAAGGTTCAACGAGTTTAAAGCTTCAACGCGTTCAAAGGGTTTAAAGATTCAAAGTTTAAAGTTTGAGTGAATAATTCAAATGGAAGACTCTAGAAAAAGGTTTAACCAAATGGTTTAACTGAATGGTGCAAAAAATTGGTTCAATGACACATTGAACTCCTAAAGAAGACTAAGTGAATGCAGCTCTTTACAAAACATTGACCTGTCGAACTGCTGAACCATTGAACTTTGAACCGTTGAACCTTGAACCATTGAACTCTGAAAGGTTTAAAGGGTTCAAGGTTCAAAGTGGCTCAAAGTGACCAGTGACACCCCTGTGGACATCAAATTTAGGGTAATGAAATAACCATTGATTTTTTGAATAACACAAACTTGAGAACAAACTTAGTGACCACCCAAGGAAGGAGCCGAAGAAGCTAGTAGAAGGTGAGAAGATAGCCCCAAGAGCTCAGATCACTAGGAAGAGAAAAAATATAGTGAAGAAAGAGGGAATGATATATAAAATCTAGAAATATCTATAGGAGTAATTCTAGTAGGTGGAACAGTCTGTTAGATGGACCTCAGAGAGTGCAAGCATTCAATGGCGTGACCTATTTTTCTTCATTGAGTAAAGACAAATGGACAGCCGTGTAAACATCATAAATAATACTAGGAAACCCATGCTTTAAAGGAGACATTTTAGATGATTTAGAATGCCAAAATTTAAGGTTGATGGCCTGTTCTAGCATGGCCCCTTCACAAAATTTCTAATGTATTCAATGCAGCATGGGCCATTTCATGAAAACAAGCACCCAAGTCTTTCTTTGGATGCTATATATTGTAATCTCTTAGTTTGTACAAGGGAGATCTCTTTGTTATTAGAAGTGAAACTCTAGCCAGATTGAAAGGCATTCTTGAGACTTTGACCTTAGACTGTTAATCATATTTTATCAAGTGAATGAGAAAGAAAGTGACCTTTCAGACTTTGTATTGAAATAGCTTGTTTTATCTATAAAATCATTCTTATGTCTTTTTCCTAAATATAGTCTTGTACATTTAATCAAATAAGTAGAATAAGTGGAAATCATCTGAAAGATGTCATAAAGTTGACTGTGGGAGACTTTGTGCTGCCATAATTGTCTTTAGTCTATGTATTTTATGTTTGAGGATATTGGAGAGACTTTGATCTCCCCTTATCCTTCATAATATTTTACTCTGTTGTGGTTTTCAGTGAATACTTTGTGCTTCACTTCATTCTACTATGTTACTTTGTCCTAAATAAGTAGGAGAAACATAGAAAGACTTTGTGCTTTCCTAAGTTTCTTATGGATCTAGTTACTACCCAAGAAGAATCCTTGTTGTTTACTAAACATCATTTCTGAAAGAAGAGAATGACTTTAGTAATTACAAAATAATTCTCCTTTATTTTTTGAATATCATCTCTAAAAAAAGAGAGAGATGGATGGTATAATTTCACCCCTCAGTCTATTTTCAATTTATATTAGTATATTATAGTTTATAGGGAACCTCACCTTGCTAAGAGGAGAGATTTGTCTCATTATGATGTGGTAACCACACCCATTCTTTCTGCTATGGTTGATATACCCATTTTGCCTTCAGCTAGTTGATGACAAAATATCCACCCAACAAAACTGATTATCTAACCATTTTGATTTGTGTGTGTGTCTTGCATATTGGTAGATAATATTCTTCTTGAATGCAAATACGAAATCACATATATAAACTTTGGTCATAACTAATTCACATCTTGATGATTCTTTTACATATTTTAACACATAATTTATAGATTTATACTTCTTATAATTATGATTCTAGGAATTTCATGATGGAGGGGAGGTTAGATCAAGTGTTAGTTTTCATATAAAATAATGAAACAAAAAACATACTAACAAGCTTAACACCTCCATGCCTAGATCAAGGGGGAGCTTAGTGAATAAAAAATTCAAAAAACTTACAAGTTTCCTTACCTTCCTTGAATGCTCCAAATGATGTGTTCATTTGTCTTGCTCAGATTATGCTTAAGAAGTCTTTGGCAAATGGAGTTGTGTGGCTCAGTCTCTCCTTGGCACCATTGTTTAGCTCATGATTGCTTGATATAGCTTGATGGCTTGGCTTATGATTTTGGTATTATAACACTATTATCATGTAATCTTACTCTAAAACCATCATTATAGCTTTACTTATGCTCAATCTCCCTCTTAATTCAATAGGTAATGGCTTCTATTTATATTATTTAACAATTAACCCCAACCCAAGATGAGTTAGAGTGTAGTTAGGGCTTCAAATGGGTTCAAACCTAACCTTAGTGAGTTAATTAACCCCAATAAAGTCAAAAGGTGTCAAATGGTCATGATTAGCAATAAATATGTATGTTGAGATATTTTAAGATAGTTGACAACTCACAAAAAGGTAATTATGAATTCCTAGGATACTCTTTAATATTTGAATTTCCTTTTTGATAATTCATAATTGTTTATGGATGATTTAATTAGGTATTTAATTATTTTTTTGTATCTTAATTAATTTTTTTTAGGATTTTTAGCATTTTGAAAGATTTGAATTAATTGATGTATAGATTTTCCCCATTTAATGAGTTTATAGGCCAAATTGCATGTTATTAAGCCAAATTTGAGATGTTTAGTGATTCTTAGGCTTGATTTGTAGAGGTTGGTAAGAATCAGTCTAAAGTTTGGTATGAAGCCATTGGTGGCTAGTTTTAAGGTGTCTATACTTTGCCCCTGTTTGGGAAGGCATTGTAAGTTGTAAGCATAGTAAGGTATTATCATAGATTAAAAAGGTCTTATATTCTTATGACTTAAATGACAATGGATGAACTATAGGGTGACCCCTCAAGGGAGTGGTTGGTAAAGGGATCAATAAATGGTCCCTCAAAAGAAGGAAATGAGTGGACTAAATAGATGAAAATGATGGGGTAGAATGAATTGATTTTCCCAAAGATAGTTATGAGTGGCATGTGGAGCTACCCAAATTAGGATATAAAAATATTATGATTTTCCTAAAGGTGGTTAGAATCATCAGCATAGGTGTGATAAACAAGGTGATTATTTTCCCAAAGGAGGTTATAAACACTGAAAAAGGCTTAGGGTAACAAGAGATTGATTTGCCAAAAGGTATTTATAACTAGTTAAAGGGAAAATAATGATTTACCCATATGTGGTTATAATCATTAGTAGGATAAAAACATGCCCTAGTTGGGTTGAATAAAGTGAATGATTTACCCAAAGGTAGTTAGAATCATTAACCCTCAAATTGATGGAAACACAATGATTTCCCTGAAGGTGGTTATAATCATTGGAAATGCAAGAGGGATTATATAGAATTATTTGCCCAAAGCAAATTTAAATCATTATACCCTGATTATGGAAAACATGATGACAAATTGGTAAAAAAGATAAATATGAACTAGGCAACTTACTAGTAGGGAGATACTCGTTCAAACTTGGCAAGGAAGAAAATTATTTCATTGTTTATTACTCTATGTAGTATATGATTTGGATTAGATAGAGAATGGTGTTGATGATGGTTCCAAGGAGATATCATTATTACATTTTCCATGTAAGCTCTCAGAGCTAATTTTTATTATAACATATGATAATAGGAATCATGATAGAATACCATAAGGACTTGGCCAAATTGTGCATAAGGACTGACTCCCAATTCAATACTCAATTGAAAATAATGCACTAATGATAAAAAAACCATGATGATAATGTTAACATATGAATATGGATTGATTCAAGAATAATTTTCAAGGAATCACCTAATTAATGCACATATATTGAATCAAGGCACAATAAGAAAGAAAACAAACACACTCAAAAAATAAAGAAAAAAAAATAGAAACAACAAACAAACAACATTAGATCACACAATACAAAATAAACAAGATGAAAAACATTTCCCCTAGAAAATAGGAGATAACTTAACAAAAGAATAACATGAGGGAATAGAAGAAAAGGAAGGGGGTGGTCGAGTTGTCTCTAGATGTATTAGGAAAGTGGACACCACCTACATAATTTTGTTGACATAATATCCAATAAAAACTTCAAGCTAAATGTAATTCTCCCAAGAAATAGGATAAAAGAAAATGATGAAAAGAAAACATGATGGATGTTATATAATAATATGGGAATGAACTCATAAAATGGTGAGAACATGGGATAACAGGCCAAAAAAGATGAGAAAACTAAATGATAAGTGATTTCTTATGACTTAGTAAGGGTTCCTAAAATCCTTAAGGCAAATAAGTGGTCAATATTTTTGGTTTACAAAATTGATTTTCAAATGGTTTTGGAATTCTTGAAATATCTCAACTTGATGGAGAATTATGAGATACTACACGGTCTAAGCTTAAAAAACAATAAGAGCATTCAAAAAAATTTAAAATGCTTAAAAAATGGTGAGAGTGTGATGAAGGGTGATGGAGTTGACCTCAACATGCATCAAGTGCTACCCACATAGTCCCAAGATAGGACCTCAGTCACAGTAGTTTCACCTTACAACAGAGGAATCTGACTAGTGTAGTAGCCAATTTAAACACATAGTTGGCATAATGGCATAGTGTGGCATAGGACTGGTAAGATGGTACATCAAGGCATAATAAATAAGTATTGCCCCTAGTTTTATCATAGGCTATTATAACTAGGAAGCAATGACATAGATCAATGATACTAATTCTCCCATAGGTAGTTATACTTAGTAACAAGACTAGTGAGACACTGATTTACCCAAAGGTGGTTATAATCAGGCCTACACAAATAAGGCATGGTATAAAATAAAATAAAAAATGAAGGATGCAACTACCAAACTTTTGTCATACTACTCCAAAATATATCCTCTATCTAGATTACTTGAAACAACTACTAAAAATGATTTGAATCTTCATTCTAAAAGTAAAAAAAATGGAATGGAATCAAGGTCAAATGATCTAAGTAGGGAGGGTCAAAATATTTTAATTGATAAAAAAGTTATCAGAAAATGGAATAGTGGAATGACAAAGTCATATAATGGTAGAATGATATGTATAAATAAGAAAGTCAATAATATGGTACAACTTGAAATAGTCTTGATAGAAAATATACCAAGTCACTCAAGTAAAGTAATTATTGAGGTGTATAATGTTTATTAGCTCATCAAGTTCATCCCTGTCTAGTGTGGTGAGTATGTATGCTACATCACCATAGTTTTCAATAATGATGAAAGGACCTACCCAATTAGGCTTGAAATTGCCTTTATGATTCTTCTCAACCATGGTATTTTTTTGGTTCTCTTTGAGGACAAGATCACCAACTTCAAAGTCTCTATGATTCACATGCCAATTATAGTGACCACACAGTAAATTTTGATATGATTGAAATTTGTTTACTATGTCCATGCATTTCTCATCAAGTAACTCCAACTCTTACAAGAGAGCTAGTCGATGGTCTTCATCATCTAGTACATTATTTAAAGAGATGTGTAATGAAGGTAACTTGACATCAATGGGAAGAATGGTTTCAATACCATAAACAAGTGAATATAGAGTGGTGCTTGTTGGATTATAGTGATTGGTATGATATGCCCAAAGGGCACATAATATTTAAAGGTGTTAATCATGGTTGGCATCGTTGAAAATATTTTTAATAATGTTGATAATAGTTTTGTTAGATGCTTCTGCCTAGTCTTTACCTTGATAAGAATATGCCATGGAAAAATGTTGAGTAATCTTGTACTTGACACATATCAATTTGACATCCTTGTTTTTGAATGATCCTCCATTATCATATATAATGTTAGAAGGGATACCATAATGATAAATAAGATGATTAAAGATGTGTTTGGAAATATAATTTATAGTCAAGTAAGTGAGGGATATAGCTTCAACCCACTTAGTGAAATATTATGTCATGGTAAGGATATCTTTATGGTTGTTGGATGAGGTGGGGTTTGTCTTCCCAATGAGATCAAGGCCCCATGTAGTAAATGTGTTGACCAATTTTGCCCAAAACAACATTTTTTTGGTCACCTTCTTCCCATGTTGTTTAATACCAGTCATCTTCAGGTTGCACAAGTTCAATGAGTTTGATTCATGGCTTGGTTCAAGTGGTTCAACGGCCTTTGGTTCAAAGGGTCCATCTTCAAGTTCAACATTACCAAGAATTGAACCATTGAACTATTGAACCAATTTTGGTTCAATGGCTTAGTTCAATAAGCTTGGTTAAAATTGATGGTTCAATATTTTGGTTCAATGGGCTAAGTTCAACATGGTAGTTCAATCAGCGAAAAGTTCATCGGCCTTGGTTCACTAGTCCATCAGCGCACAATGGTTGAACTCTTGAACCATTGAACCATTTTTGGTTCAACAGCTGTGTTCAAGGGTATGCCCTTGGCCGAGGGGCAGTTCAAAAAGTTTAGTATCCCTTCGAAGGGTAGGCGCTTCAAAAGACAAAAATTTGGGTAAGTCTAAATTTGCCTAAGTTTAAAATTGGCTAAGTCCTAAATTCCTTCAAAATTTTTATCTGAAAGAATTCCTTCAGACAAAAAGTTTGAAGGAATTAGGGCACGCATCAAAGTTTAAAGCCAAGCCCAGGAGAATTTTTGTAGACTTTTTATCCACAGGGAAATTTCCATGGACTTTTTATCTGCAAGAAAATGTCTATGGACAAAAAGCCCACAAGATCCCGAGGGGAAGTCCAAGGCAAAAAAATACCCACTAAAGGACCCTGAAGGGTAGGTGCCCTTGCGGGGGACTTCTGGCCAAGTACAAAAGGGACATTTCCAAAGGCCAAAGGGTCACCTTCCCTTCAGGAAGGTCAAAGAGATAGAGAAAGATGCCTGCAAAGAAAATAAGAAGGCCCAAAAACATAATGGACTCGATGATGTCTTGGAGGACGTCAAAATTAACAGAATAGTTTAGCCATTGGTTTTCAAAACATGATGGCCATATGAATGTCAACTTTCATGAAATGAAATGGCCATTTGTTTTTGAATGAGAGAGAGTTAACCAAGGGGCTATAATGCAGTGACCCACTAAGAAGTTCATCCCAAGGGGTCAAGGAGCTAGAATAGACAAGATAGGAAAGGGACAAATCCCAGGTGAGAAGCAGGAGAATGACAGCGTGCAAAAAGGGACGAAGTAGTCCAAGTGGCATAGTGATGTAAATTTATTGCCTGATAATCCCCAAATGGTGTAAACAGTAAATAACATGGCCCGTGCATTTAAAAGGGGATAAATTTCAATCTATTTGCAAAAAAAGAGGGTGCAGTCTGTGTTTCCACATTAATGCTCAAATGCTAAAGTCAAATTTGGTGATTATACATCATGGTTCCAGCAGGCCTCTTCTAGAAGGATGACATTGGCAATAGTGTTTTCCTCTTGCCAATGAGGGAATGCAAATTGTCCACTTGTAAAAAAGGAGCACCAAATGAGCCTCCTTGCTTCTCTTATATATTGTGAACTTGTCATTTTGTAATGATCTTCCACATTTTACAAGGCATAGCCCTGTTAAAATTTCCACCTGAACCAATAAACATAGTTTTTTACCTCTCTCTTGGATAGATATATGTAAGTATATCTTGAGTATTTGTTTTATGTTTAGTCATTATTTTTTTTAATACTATCATAGGTTCAACACTAGCACACTTGTTATCTACAAGGCACCATCTCTATAGTTGAAAGGAGAAGAGCTATATTTGAAAGTGCAGGAGTAGAAGAAGTTACTTACAGTGTGCATTTCACAACACCTTGGTGGATCTCTATTTTTGTGTTTCCATGAAAGTCTCCCTACCAGTTTCTTGCAGCCTAGTCCTTCTGCTAAGTCTAAAGTGTATGTATGCATTTGTCTGGTTTTTGAGTGTGGATGTGAGAAGGTCAACTTTAGTTTTGGTGCATCACCTCTTTAGAGTAGTTTGTATTCCTACAATCTTTCTCCCTTTTCACTCCCCCATTATAGCTATATATATGCCTGTGTTAGCACTTGTTGAAACAAACATGATGCATCAAAGAGAGCTATCCCTTGTCTAGAAACTCTCCCCTCCAGCTTCGCTAGTCCCACAGGCGAGAGGGGAGTTTCCATGTTGTGAGGAGAATGTAGGAGCTCAACTTCCTGCCGTTGGGTACATTTTCCTGCGTCAATAGTTCTAGCACGCCTAGTGGGACATAGTTTTACAACGCAGTAAGGTTACAGGATTGATGCTGGTCATATTATAACAAATCAAAGTTTTCAACATCTGGTGACTCCAAGTTAAATCTACTAGTCAAGCAACCTGGTGCCATCAGAAATAATTTCTTGTATGTATATTTCCTTTGCTCAAAATCATGGGTCTTGTTTTCCTTCATATGAATATAATCAAGCTCCAGATATTTATGCAATCCCCTTAAGCAGATCTCCTAGTTGCCCTATAATGATAAGGGAAGTGGCCTTGGAATTAGAGATTAACAAGCTAGAAGAGTAGTATAGATATCAACAGGAGTTGATGTATAAAGAGGAGTGCTTGTTTGGGCAATCACATGTCTTGCAACCCATCAAAGAGGAGGTAGAAAAATGGAGAAATCCATCTATTCAAGGCAGTTAGACTTGTGCACCCCCTCCCTTTTTGAAAAAATCCCCCTCTTTTGCACCAAATCCTTTCTATCAGATAGCACTTGCTCATTCTAGCTCATCAAATACATCTGCCCCCAATCTTGTGCACTTGGCTTTCTAACACCAAAAGACATTAAAACAACCTCCCATGGAGATGAACCTTCTAAACTCCTTAGATCATGAATTTTCCATTGGGGACAATACTACCAGCTAGCGCATCCCTCTTCTAAAGACTCTTCTAGTGCATCAACAGTCTCTCCCTTGCATTCCTCAGCCTCCCCAAGTCCTTCAGCATAATGCATAGATTCTGAGTTGGAGAAAAGAATGCTAGGAACCAGCTCGGAGCTTTGAAGAGGATCATGCTGGTAACCTCCAAGAGAGACTCTTTTAGGACAACCTAGCCAAGCAAATTAAAGATTTAGAGGCTAGGATGAAGTTGATTCTTGAGAGAGAGTTAAAACTTCTAAACCTTGTAGAAGAGCCTCAGGATCTTGTGGAAAACAAAGTTGCTGCCTATTCTTAGGAGCAAAATTTCAATTTAGAGATCCTGAACTGGGGAAAAATAGTAGAATCATGGGGTAGAATGGAAGGAGAGCAAGGTTTTTCTCAAAACCTTGAAGAAGCTGAAGCTGTGCCTACTCATGATGATGTTGGTGACCTCCAGGAAAGGCATTTCCAAGAAGACTTGGCTAAGAGAATTGCAGAGTTGGAGTTTAGAGAGAGATTCCTCAACCAATGTGTGATGGACAGCTCAGACCAAATAGCATATTCTATGTCTGAACACACCCCACCTACACACTTTCAAGAGAGCTATCATGCCACACCTGATATTGATGAAGTGCTAACCAAGTGGAAGGAGGAGAATCATTCGATTCTAGCTCAAGGATTGCCTCCTCTTCCACATATTTTCTCCACTCCACCTCTTCTCAAGGAAGACCCTATTCTACAGGAGGCAAGTGAGGAGCAAAAAATCCAAGCTGCAGTTCTTCAAGAGGTTGTCATGAGTGACAATGAAGAAGAATACATCATCAATTCTCCTTGTGAAGACCTTATCAATAGTGGAGAAGATGCAGGTCTTGCATATATGTAGATGTTCCAGCTATATGAAGAGGGACAAATGCATGGTAAGCTTTCTTCCCTTTTGTTTGATGAACTTCCTTTCTATTTTGATGATGAGGTCATCTACACTAAGGAGCATGAGTTAGAGGAGGATCAAGAGGATATTTTTGAAAATCTATAAATTTTGATCAGCAAAGTGGAAAAGGAGAGGTCTATCTTCCTAGAGGAATGCCTTGAAGAAGAGAGAATTGAACAAGAAGGTGATGTTCTATGGGATGAGCAATCATTTTGTGAGTCCATTTTAGACATCACCACAGTCACCCTTCTTTAAGAAGGCCAAAGAGAAGCAGAGGATGAGTCTGATAGGATTTTCAACAAGGCAGCAAAGAACAAGTCAGACCATGATACATGGTAGAGGAAATGCGCAGATCAAAGGGCTTATGGTGACGAACCAATAGCCATTGATTTCTTGGTGAGGACCACCAATATGAAGGACCAACATTTAATAGGCTTCCAAGGACAATCATAATACATATATGATGGAGGCATCTTTGAATCTAATCCACACAGATACCAGCCAACTCATGTGACAGGCAAGAAGAACAAGTCACCATTTATATTTTTCATTCAGCTACTTGCGTGGTGCCATAAGTCCTCTTGCCAGGAAGGGGACTTGAGAAGTTTTCCCTTTGATCCAAGAGGGAAGAAAATATTCCTAGTTAGCTATATATAATATTTTGTTTTTAGTTGTTTTTCCTATTTTCCCTAAGTGCAGTTTGCACAGGTATTTTTTTTAGCCTTGTGTGTTTCCCTTTGCATGTGGGGTAAAGCTTCATGTTTGATTCTTGGGTCTTTTGGGGCTATTGCTAATTCTTTCATAGTTGCATCTAACTCTGTGCCTAATGGACTGTAAGGCAACTAGATTCTAAGCATAGTAGGCATGCTTCCCTTGTGAGTCACCAATTTGTTGACCAATTTTGCCCAATAGGCAAAATTTTTGGTCACCTTCTTCCCCTATTGTTTAACACTAGTCATCTTCAGGTTGCACAAATTCAATGAGTTTGATTCATGGCCTACTTCAAGTGGTTTAATGGCATTTGGTTCAAAGGGTCCATCTTCAAGTTCAACATTACCAAGCGTTGAACCGTTGAACTATTGAACCAATTTTGGTTCAATGGCTTAGTTCAACAAGCGTGGTTAAAATGGATGGTTTAATCTTTTAGTTCAATGGGTTAAGTTCAACATGGTAGTTCAATTGGCAAAAAGTTCATTAGCCTTGGTTCACTAGTCAATCAGTGCATAATGGTTGAACTCTTGAACCGTTGAACCATTTTTGGTTCAACGGCTTGGTTCAAGGGTATGCCCTTGGCTGAGGGGCAGTTCAAAAAGTTAAGTATCCTTTCGAAGGGCAGGTACTTCAAAAGACAAAAATCTAGGTAAGTACAAATTTGTCTAAGTTCAAAATTGGCTAAGTCCCAAATTCCTTTAGACTTTTTGTCTGAAGGAATTCCTTCGAACAAAAAGTCTGAAGGAATTTGGGCACGCCTCAAAGTTTAAAGCCAAGCCTGGGAGAATTTCCATGGAATTTTTGTCTGTAAGGAAATTTCCATGGACTTTTTGTCTGTGGGAAAATGTCCATGGACAAAAATCCCGTGGGAGCCCAAGGGGAAGTCCAAGGTAAACAAGGACCCACTGAAGGACCCCGACGGGTAGGTGCCCTTGTGGGGGACTTTCAACCAAGTACAAAAGGGAGATTTCCGAAGGCTTAAGGGCCACCTTCCCTTTGGGAAGGTGATAGAGATAGAGAAAGATGCTTGAGAAGAAATTAAGAAGGCCTAAAACTAGCATGGACTTGATGACATCCCAAAGGACGTCAAAATTAATAGAATAATTTAGCCATTGGTTTTCAAAACATGACGGCCATATGAACATCAACTTTCATGAAATGAAATGGCCATTTGTTTTTGACTGAGAGAGAGCTAACCAAGGGGCCAGAATGCAGCGACCCACTAAGAAGTTCATCCCAAGGGGCCAAGGAGCCAAAAAAGACAAGATAGGAAAGGGACAAATCCGAGGTGACAAGCAAGATAATGACAGGGTGCAGGAAGGGATGAAGCAGTCCAAGTGGTAAAGTGAAGGTGATTTATTGCCTGATAATCACCAAATGGTGCAAATAGTTAATATCATGGCCCATGAATTTAAAAAGGGACAAATTTCAATCTATTTACAAAAAAAGAGGGTGTGATTTGTGTTTCCACATTAATGCTCAAATGCCAAAGTCAAATTTGGCAATTATACAGCATGGTTCCAGCAGGCCTCTTCTAGAAGGATGACATTGGCAAGAGTGTTTTCCCCTTCCCAATGAGGGGAGGCAAATTCTCCACTTGTAAATAAAGAGCACCAAATGAGCCTCCTTGCTTCTCTTATATATTGTGAACTTGTCATTTCGTAATGATCTTCCACATTTTACAAGGCACAACCCTGCTAAAATTTCCACCTAAATCAATAAACGCAATTTTTTACCTCTCTCTTGGATAGATATATTCGAGTATGTCTTGAGTGTTTGTTTTGAGTCTAGTCATTGTTTTTTTTAATGCTGTCATAGGGTCAACACCAGCACACCTATTATCTACAAGGCACCATCTCTGTAATTGATAGGAGATGAGCTATATTTGAAAGTGTAGGAGCAAAAGAAGTTACTTACAGTGTGCATTTCACAACACCTTGGTGGATCTCTATTTTTTTGTTTCCATGAAATCCTCCCTACCAGTTTCTTGTAGCTTGGTCCTTCTACCAAGTCTGAAGTGTATGTATGCATTTGTCTAGTTTTTGAGTGTGGATGTGAGAAGGTTGACTTTATTTTTGGTGAATCACCTCTTTAGAGTAGTTTGTATTCCTGCAATTTTTTTCCCTTTTCATCCCCCCCCCATTATAACTATATATATATATATATGCCTATGTTAGCACTTGCTGAAACAAACATGATTCATCAAAGGGAGCTAGCCCTTATCTAGAGACTCTCCCTTCTAGCTTTGCCAGTCCCATAGGTGAGAGGGGAGTTTCCATGTTGTGAGGAGAAGGCAGGAGCTTGACTTCCTACCACTGGGTGCATTTTTCTATGTCAACAAAATGGACATGGTGTTAGAATTGGTTTCAAAGTATTGGTTAAGTAAGAATAAAATTAGCATTTCATTGACATTTATCACATCTTTTCACATATGTCGCTAGATCTGCATCCATAGTTAGCTAATAGTACCCAATACACAAGAGATTTTTAGATAGGACTACCTTGTTAGTGTGGGCTCCAAATACTCCATTAAATTTTAATAATGATAATGTAAATTATACTAAATTTAAACAACAAATTAGAGTTCCATAAAAACTATGGTGATATAGTGTTGGTCTGAGTAAGGTATAATGTTGGGCATTATGGATGAAGGATTTGGATTATTTTTGGGATAGGTATAGTGGCATAACATGGTCATAAAGATAGGAATATAGGTCTTAATACCAAGTATAACTAGGACCTATATGTAATCATAAATGTATCATTTACATAAATTAATCTTGGATCAGATGGAATAGAGCACACCTACACTTATGATTGGGGAGAATATAATTTTTAAGGAGGAGCATGACTAATGTGAGGATCTACTAGACCTGATTAGGGGATCACTTGTCACAACACACCATGTGAGGTAGGGTTACAAATCCTATAGTAAAAAATGATCACATAAAAACCCTAAAAGAGTCTTATGATTTAATATTTCACTAATCTAATAAGAAGAAAAGTAAATGTAATCTAGTGTGCACCAAAGCTTATGGCATAAAGTGGGGGTTAGAAATAAAACAAATAAACAACTAAACTAAACATGTATAGAAGACATACTCATGTCAATGTATATGTAATCCTAATACATGGAAAAGAAGATTATAAATGCACTATCTATCTACTCTTACAAAGGAGGAATGAAGTTAAGAATACTTACCTTTGAAGATAAACCCATCGAGCCTCAATCTCCCCCTTGGCCAAAGTGATTCACAAGATATTGTCATGTTATGTAAGGATAAATAAGATAAATATGCTCTAGGATACACAACCTATCCAAGAATCCAAAAGACTTATCCATAAGATGAGATCAGAGCTCCAAAGAAAGTATTAAACCCTAAAGCTTTATTCACCAAGTAGAATGGTCAATAGGTAGATGTTCATTTGTACTTCTTCACTTAATTCTTTGATCTTATAAATGGTGGTAAATAAACTTGTATATATAGTAGTATATTACCCTAAAATAATTTCAAGAATGTTAGTTGTGCTAGTTCAACCTAACACATTTTTGGGTCTAACTCACTAGGTTTGTGCTAGGTCAGTCGAGAGGCCAACAAACCAAAATAGAGAAAAAGTCCCTAAACTATGCTAGGTCAACTTGGTCGACCTAACACAACTGATAGGTCAAAAGCATGCTAAGGAAAGAAATGAAGGATAAAACATATAAAGTGATAATATTAGGTATAACTAAGAATAATAAGTTTGGGTTTAACGGTTTTAAAAGGTTAGTGTGTGGATGGAAAGTGGCAAAAGGAATAAGAATCTTACAATACACCAATGGTCTACCGACCCCTTTCTTGATACACTCCTTAAGGCATGCACTCAGAGAGATTGAGACTCAACAAGTTTTTACAATATATAAAGTATCAATATTCAATAAAAGTTAAAAATATTATGTGTATACATATTCCCTAGACAAAACTCATCACGTGTCATGTAAGTGCAACATGGGATGGTGTTTTAGAAGAAAACATGATAACACACAATGTTGATGCTAAGTATGGTGTATAAAGAAAAAAATAAGATAATTGAAAGAATGGAATTGAAAAACACATACATTTAACTTACCTTAGTGATGCAGATAAATAACTAGACTACAAGAAATGTGAAGGTGTCTAATATAGAGTACATTAGGCAAACCTATATAATTTAGTGCTAAAAATAACTAAAAATCAAAAAAAATTGAAGATAGACATATGATAGTGGAAAATAATATCTACTTCACCATGATTGTAATGCATTTTATGATTTGTAAAATGGATGAATAGAAACAAAGATAGAGGCAAAACAAGGAACCTGCCTGAAAATAAATGAAAGAATTAAGTTGCTAAAAGTGGTTTTAAATAGGGAAAAAGAGAATTCATTTGGCATTTTGAATTGTGAAAGAGAGAAAATAGAGAGATCTAAGACCAAATAAAGCTAGGATGGCAATGGAATGTCGTGTTAGATGAGGAGGACACCCACATGTGGTAGTAGGTGCACCACATGTATGTAACTACAGATCTCAAACCAGTTTTTAAAATTTATGTTAAATTAAATGAATTTTTGATAAAATTTGATTTTAAGCATTTATATATGTCAAATTTGAGAAAACTTAGACTCTAAGAGTAGGAAATAGGAAAACAAGAAATGTATTTGAAGGGTTTAAGAAGAAAGTGAGTGAAATGCACATTATGGGAAAAACATATTGGGTCAGCACACATAATACACTAGGTCGACCAGGTCAAACTAGTAGGATGAAACAAGGCATACTCCATATGGTTGACCTACTAGGTATGGGTTGACTTATTATAATTTGTAGGATGGAAAGCTAGAATGGAGTGAGTAACTAGTCTATAGGGGCTGACATGAAAACTTAGTACCAGGGAGGGGAAGATAAGAGGGTTGAATTATAATTTGAAGTCAATTAGGACAAAAGTAGGGAAATTTTGGTCAAACTAGGTTGACCAAAGAACCAAAATAAGCATGGAAGAAAATTTAGAAAGCCAAAGGAGGGATAGAATGGCCTGAAATGACCAAAAGAGGGCAAGAAGGACCAAGAAAGCTAGAAATAGGATAAAATGAATAAGGTAATAATAATTAGGATTGTTTTTAAAAGTTTGTAAAAATAATGATATAGAAAGAATGTATTATGATTATACATGACATGGAGGAACTAATATATACTTTTTTATTTCTTGGTTATAGAGATGGTTGAGATTATGGAGGTTATTGGATGTATTTTGGTTATGATATTTGTTGGATAGATTGACAAATGGAAATCGAGATAGATTGGTAGCTATGGGTCTAGGAGGTATATATGATGTGTGTAGGATCCCCCTCAATATTGACCTATTAGTCATGTTCCTAGGATTTTGGGAATGATTGACTAACACCTTCAGATGGGAGGTATATGGGGATGTGAAAGAGGTGGGTATCACACGAGAGGATGTCTATGTCATCCTTGAGTTGCCCATGGTAGGATCACTAGTGACCATAGGGATACCAAATAGCTTAAAAGAGAGGAGAGCCTTAGCCATGTGGGATATAGGCTCAGAGATGATATTGAGAGGATAGAGAGATAGTATAGATGACATGTATATATCATAAATTTTATATCTCTAAAAATTAGTGATAAGCCTTACGACATATTAAGTGCTCTGTCACAAGTCAGATGGAAACATACCACTTTTCATGGTAGTCTTGAGTAGGATGATGTTGGAGGAGGGATTATTATATGATATAGGCTCTATCATTTAGGTCTAACTCATACATAATCTATTTGAGATGTTGGTTAGAGGGTAGAAGACTATGTGACCCATCATACTACTGAAAACATGGATATAAATGAGATTTATAATGTATCAACCAACTGGGTTACCTTATGAAATCGATGATAGGTTACCTCAAGTACAATGATAGAAGGAGTAATAGGTAGCATAATCCATGCCCCACATGATATTACTATAGTTGGTGAGACATGTAGACATCATGTGGCAGCTGTATAGGCATATAGTAGCTACTTGGGCAAGCTGACACATAGTTTCACTAGCACTAGAGAGGGCAGAGGTGATTGGACATTATACATGGTGGAGAGATCCACATCTAATGACATAGGTTTTAGGATAGATGTGCTTGTCTCATCTAGTAACACTGATATTGATGCCTAACCATTGGGCTTGACATGTGAGGGATCCATAAGGGAAGAGGGGACTCAGACCACTGATAGCAAGGCTAACACTCAAGCCATGTTAGGAGTGACCATGGACTAGTCAAACACAATGATTGGTAGAGGAGGAGGCAAAGGAGGTAGAGATATGAGATGTACCACTAAAAACCCTATAATAAGATGAGCAACAACTATCAAGGACATGACAATGATAGAGATAAGAGAGAGTGGTGACTATAGACATCTTAGATGATCCCATATATGAGATAGAGGAGATGGGAGAGAGACCACTTAAATAGAGGATAATATGGACATTATCCATGCTAGCTAGGTTTAAGTTGAGAAATAAACCTATCGATGAGGTATTAGAAGCCCACATAGATGGGGAGAATATGCTAGGTGATTATGCAAATGATGATATCATAAGAGCTGAGACATAGATAGGTATGAAGATGGTTAAATTATTTCTTAAGTTTTTATTTGGTATTAGAGAGATATAAATAAATATTTTGAGATATGATAGTGATCTAATATCCATCTATTGTGATTTTTTAGGCATTCCCAAGGATGAGGAGGAGAGATAGGGATCCTTCATGAGGGGAGAACTCCATGACATCCTTGATGAGACTCTATAGGTATACAACCCCACAACATTAGAAGATCTAAGTGTACCATATACCCCAGCTAATGTGAGTTGGTTTAGATTAGTTGAAGAGGTAGTGAGGTAGATATAGGTGTAGAGAGAGAGAGAGGATGCAACCATTAGCAGATATGGGTGTAGGTAAGAGATAGGCCTGACAAGCCTTGGAAGATTAAAGAGATGTACATATAGAGATAATGACATAGATGATGTAAGCATATATAGTGATGTAGACTCAGCTGACACAAGCACATATAACAACCCAAGCTGAGTTGGTTTAAGCAAAGGTACAAATAACATGCCTATAAGGACATGTATAGGGATTGAGATCTTAGACTACCTCGTTATAGAATACCATTCAAAAGAGTTAAACCAAGGCCTCAATAGGCATCATGGCTAGGCCATGAGATAGCTAGGATGGAGCCTAACCCTAGTGTTGTGGCTTCATATATGGTTGTATATGTTGTATCAAACTCATGGTATATATATGTATCATTTTAAGCTTATTGGTGTTGGTTGTGTATGTTGTCTTTATGATGGTTTTATTTGTGCATGCTTTTAGATATATTTATTCCTAGCACATGTATTTATATTTGTTGTATATGCTATAGGAAATATATGTGGTGTGGTTTATTTTCTAACATTAAGGAGTATACATGCACAATTAAAAAGAAATAGGCAAAAAGTACTTGGAAAAATATAATCAATCAAAAATGCACTTGACACTAGTTCAAGTTGGGAAATGTGTAATAATAAAAAATGAATAAGTATAAAAATCCAAGAAAATGGAAAACAAGATGGTAAAAGGGAATTTATTTTTAAACCAATGTAAAAGATTTTTACACCAAATTAAAATAAATAAAATCATACTAAATATCACATTGGGAATTATGACAAACAATGTAATAAAATGGAAGATATGTAAAAGGGCATAAATGGTAAAAAAAAATCAAAATTAAGTTAATCAATTATACTATTTCATGATGGTAAGTAAAAAAGAAAAAGAAAATCTGGTCTTAAATTTATCATACTAATTCATGCTGGGAAGTATGAAAAATTCAAGAAATGGTTTTAGTCGACATGCAATCAGAAAATAAAAGGTAAAAGAAAAATGAAGTAAGCATAAAACTTACTAATTTAATATGGGAAGCATGTCAATGATGTGTAACCTCATAATAAATTTAATCTTATCTCACATTTGACATATGTAATTTTGGATGTTGACTTTGATTATTGGAAAAAAAAATGTGAGGGTCAGGTCCTCTCCATGGTCTTACACTACAAACTCATAAAAGAAAAACCCAAGGGGTACCAAAATACTGGTAAGCAGAAGGATAAGTAATTTTAAATCAAGGATGTGGGTAATAGGATGGAAAACATGGTAATTTGTGAGGGATTTCAAGTCCTATTTGTTGTCTTATAAATCAACTCACAAATGATATCCCATGGGGAGTGATCAATAAGCAAAAAAACATTTCCCAAGATGAAATATGAAGGAAAAGTAATGAAAAAGGGAGTGTAAGAATCAAGACTTAGGCATATTATGATAAGTCCTTAGGAGACAAGAGGCATATTAAGGAAATGAGAAGACACTAAGGGACTAGTGGTCATCTATGTACAAAGGAAATCTGCTTGTTATAGACATAAAGATTTGTAGGAAAATAGGTGTGATAATAATATCAACTCATGATGGTATATTGTTACAAGGACAATTAAAATGGACCTAACATACCACAACATGTTCCCCACTCCTCAAGACCCCTTACAAAACTATCAATCTACTACAAAGATTGGGTACTTACATGAGAAAGTAGGTAGCACTAAAAGAATTTTTTTATTCTCCCCTTCTAATCTACTGGCCTACCACACCCCAAAGGACCTTATCTCTATTGTGAGGCCAACTATGGATTTTTAGCTTTGACTATAAGAAGGAGATGTGATTTGAATCACGTCTTTTAGTGTGATTAAACTTTTAAGAATATTCAATATTTTTGCCTCTTGATATCATTGCCTTTTATTTAAATGATTTGGCTTTTATATTTATTTTGAAGTATTTTTAAATATTCCTCCTCCATACATATTTTTAATGACCAATCATGAGAGAGATAATGATACACATGAGTGAGCTATAGGCTAAGGCTCAAAGAAGCTAAGTAACTCAGGATAAAATATTGATTAGAACACTTAGGCTTGATAATGAACTGAGCATGTGATCTCAAGTCTCAACTGTGTATATGCTTAGTTTTTGGAAAAAAAGGAGATCCAAAAGGGATTGGTGAAAGGAAATAGTAATGAAAAAGATTCATTACAAATCGATCACATGGTAATAAGAGATAGTAATCAAAGGGAAGAGGGTAAATATAACCAAGTCACCATGACAACTATCTGTGAAAAATAAAGATAAGAAAGAAAACACAAGGGAAGAGTTTTGATAAAAAAAATATAAAGGAAAAGAAAGCAATGATAAGGGGAAAAAATCTATATATACTAGTTTTATACACCTTTGTGTATTAACATGGTACATCATCGCATTATCCTACATCTTTAACATAATGGCCCCATTCATAATTATTTGAAATAATTACCCATTTAACTTTACCACATGAGTTAATTAAGTTAATTATTATATTCAAATAGTAATTAACCCTTTTTTACTATCCTTAACCATAAAATCATAAAAACAAATAAAAAACAAAAACCCTCCCAACCTCCTAATAAACCCATCCCATGGTTTAAATAACCTAATAACTTAGACATTAGTTAAACTTATATTTACCCCATAAACAACTCTTATGAATGGCCTAAATATCACCTCCACCCATTTTGGTCAAATCGACATTGATTCTCTGAGATCGATGTTGATCAGCCTAGAACGACATCGATCCACAAATATAAAATGAGCCTCCTTGGCTCAAGTGACATGCATAACATTTTTTGACTTCAGACCTTTGATATATTTTTCCTACCTACATATAGACATTTTCAATACTTTTCCACCTTGTGGAACCTCTATTCATGTAACTATTAAGGGATTTTGAGCATACTTTTATAGTCTTCTTTATTTTCATGTTTCAAGCCATTCAAGGTTAGTATATTACATTAATTGATTAATATTTAACTATTAATATCCTCTACACCTCTGTGTCAACATTTTCATTTGGTTTTCATCATTTGATTAATTATACAAGTCATTAATATCGCCTATTTTCATAGTTTTACATTTTTCTCAAAATCGATGTCGATTCATCTGAATTGATGTTGATCCTATAGGATCTTCATTAATCCCTACTAAACTATTAAAACAACCTTGAATTATATTCTCATAACATTCATAGTCTTAAAAAACTATTAAATTCTACATGTTATTTTCTAAAAATATGTCTTTCACATGTAAATGACTCTGCTTGGATTAGCGCATGATATTGTTAGCATATTTGATCTCACCATTATGCCAAGACCTTTATTCACTGATTAAAGTGACATTTCATTCAAATTAGGTCTTTGTACTATGGTTTTCACACCTAATTAGGAAAGCATTAATGAATAATTAGTTATAATTCAAAAGGACATTGATATAGTTACTAAATTTTAGGACGATTACTTTGATCACATTAATCTTGTTGTAGATTAGACATCTTTATTGTTATCTATTTTTCATCCTATCCTTATATGTTTTGTAATTTCAAGTTTATTTATAAACTTGAGTGTTAAATTTGGGATGAGATCCACCTAAATAATTAGATTTATTCTTACCAAGTAGCCCATTCATCTTACTATTAATCAATTTTTTGTGTTAGTGTGATTTTCAGGTCATTCCTCCCTAGCCAAAGAGGAGTTACCACAATCTTGATCAATGGTGTGCAACTGATCTCCATATCCAAGTAATTTTTAAAACCTTGTATTTAATTTATTTTTAGTAGCTAATTAGATCACACTAAAAAAATGAAAAATTTGTAAAACATTCTGGCACACCTGGTAGGACTGTCAGGTCTCATTTTTATTATTAAAGCTCAAAATTCTTGAATTTGATCTCTTTCCCTTTCTTGTGTGAATTCATCCAAACAAAATCAAGTTTTAATTTTATTTCCTTTTTGAGGTTAAAATAAATTGCATTCATTTTGTCTACTTAAGTAATTCACATAGAATAATAAGTAGTAAATTCATCATAGTCATCACTCTTTCACACATAAGACAAATCATAGTCATAATAAACTCATTTAAACACTTGACATAATGAAGCCAATGGGGATTTCATCAACTCATAGATATTTTTTTTTTGGTGATCCCACTTGGATTTCACCACCAAGGGGAGGACCAACTTAGTTCTCTGGTTGAGTATAATCTCTAGAATATCAATATATCTTGGATAATCACCCACACTAGATATGGGATTATGACATGAGGGGAGAAAGCCCCAAGTATCATGCCACATACCAGTACCAATACAAATTTCCTTTAAGCACCAAAACAAAATACCTAAAACCATCCTTAGATTAGCATTTCTTTTGACATCTTAAAATTAAAAAGAGATAAAAACTTTTTGGGATGACTTTAGTTTGTGCATCTTTCATCCACAATTAAAAGAAAGATAATTAAAAAAGAAGTTAGTGTTTTGTTTTTTATTTTCTTTTCCATCTCATGGTTTTGACTGGGCAACAATAAAATAAAGAATATGAAGTGGGTGTCATGTCCTCTCCTATGGAATATACACCTAACTCCTCCTCTACCCCTCATTCCTTTGAAAATATTATGTTACCACACTTTTATTCTCATGGAGATCCTTCCTTTATGGAAATATTGGATAATCATCCTATTTCTCTCAATTAATACCTTAGTAATTAAGTAATACACGGTCCTCCTTCCCCCCATACCTAAGATTATCAATATTTATATGGGATGCCTTTGAGGGAACTAAGAAAACTAAAGGATTTACCATGGCCATGGTATCCTTTTCTACCTACTCTCTTCCATCTAGCTCTAATACTCAGATGATGCAACCTTTAAAAAGCCAACTATCTATAGTATCTACCAATTCTCTAACCCCCATTAATTAGGTTCAAAGTGCCTATACCACCTAGATTATATCCACTATTCCTCCCCAAACATTAGTAGTATCAATCCTTGTAAGTCTCCCACTTGTCAAAACAAGTCTAGCATACAATTCACAGGCTCTGTAATATACAAAACAAATCCCTCTAATGCAACCTCCCCAACAATATGTCTCCATGGATACTTAATATATGGCTCCATCATAGTCATTAGGGACTAATTATTTCCAATCTTCCACAAAACAAAATATTCTACTATAGGTCATATAGTATGTGGCAGCATCCCAAATCATTATGTCCACTGTAGTTAGATACCCTTCCTCACAACCCCTATCTAGTCTTTAGAAATGTGTCTTAGGGAATGTACCTTAGAATAACCCCCAAGTAGACCTCATAAACATAATTATGAATAATATTTCTAATTTGGAATCTTCCACCTCTACACATGATACTATGCCCACATATGAGCAAATTTGTAAGGAACCTATCCACCCATCTATTCCTATTTGACTGTATCCCTCACAATGGGAAATTCCCAAGTTTACTAAGTTTTAGAACAAAGAATATACCTAGTATCATCTTATATCCTTTTGACATGCATGTTACCTTATAGAACATGATGATGCATTACTACTTAGGACATTTCCCATGTCACTATCAGGAGTTACATTAGATTGGTATAGCTCCATCCCTTAACATTCAAAATTTTCCTTTGGGAAATTAGCCCAAATTTTCTTATAACACCTCTTGATCAATATTTCTCAAAAATTGAGTATCACAGATTTATATGCCATTCAACAATTTGAAGATGAATACATATTAGACTTTATAGCTCGTTGGCATAGCCTGATCAACTAGTTAACGTTTTCCTTGTCATAACTTAAATTAATTGAATTACTTGCATGATCTTGTACAAAACATATCTCTTCCATGTTAAAAATTAAAACTTTTAAAACTTTTGATGAAGCATTTACCATGGCACACAAACTCAAAAATCAAGGCATTGAAGAGGGAAAAATTAATTTACTCAATAAAAAATTCAAACTTAACCCCATAAAAAGCAATAAAAATAATCTTAAACCAAAAGGGGCAGCAAATGTTATTATTCTAAAAACTTCTTCCCCTCTAACACCCAATCAATCAAGACCATCCACTTCTCAAACATAACCACCTAGGGCCTTACTCATTTTACCCCTAAGAAATATACCCCTTTAGGAGAACCTTATACTTCTGTATTGGATAAACTCCTATAAGTAATTGCTATTGAACTTCCTATGATTATACCAGTCAATGATATGTGTCCTAAACCTACTTGGTATAAAGAGGATGAATTTTGTGCCTATCACAGGGTAATATGACATGACAAAGAATGATGCCAATCCTTTAAAATATTGGTACAAGGCCTCATTGATAAGGGGGACCTTCATTTGGATAATCAAAATGCTCCTCGCAACCAATCTTTATATATTTTCAAATAACCATTTCCAAACCATCCATCCACATCAAACATAGTCCAAGCTCATCCTAGAGAAATGTAAAATTAGGCTACACATATGATTGATACAATCTATGACTAATTATTTCCTAAATAAACTCTAGAGTAATTTCTAATCTTGTATCTCCTCATGGGAGATTATTTTGATGTAAGTTAACCTAAAATTATTGAGACAACTCTTAGAACCTCTATAGAGCACCCAAATCTCATTACATGGGATCACTTACATGAGCCATCCCCTTCATCTTCATGAAATAAGTCTCCTAAAAAGGAAAATTAAAACCCTCCTTGAGATGTCATAGATAAACATCTTGATACTTCTAGAGTCAAACATTACACCGCATTGGTCCCTGAAAAACCTATTCATAATATGTACTGAGATTGTAATATAGCAAGATCTTATCAATTCACTCAGTATCAAGATCATTTAAAATCATCCTCTATCACAACACCTCCTTACCTTGAAACTAATAAAGGAAATGGTAAATCTCCTATCATTGATAGCTACGACAATTATCTTGGTATTCCATCAAAGAAAGCCTTAGCCCATCCTTAAGCCAAGGTCGATCATTTTTGGATCTCAAAAGAAGAAAACCTTAGTCTAAATACCCCTTATATTCTCAACACATGAAATATTAAAGGTTCAACCCCTTATATATCATCTCTATCATCTATTTTAGGTCCTCATCCATCTTCCAAAATGACTTTCCCTATCATAGATTCTTCCATTCAAACATGTGAGAAAATACAAAGTCTCCATCCATTATTAAACACACCTCCATCTTGATAACCACTATCTTCTACTTAAGGACCATTAGATAAATTTAAATAAAAGGTTCTTAAGGTCATCCCTACCATAAAATCTAAACGTCAAAAGCAAACAATCAATACTTTGCCAAGAAAGATGGTATAACCTATTATATGACCACAAAATGATCCTTTAAAAGGATATTACACTGTAATCTTAAAACAATTATTGGATACATCCCTCATAGCACTACCACCTATATTCAACCCCAAAGACCTACTTGGTATAGAAGTTGGGAGATATGCACATATCATAGAGTGCTTGGATATGATATAGAAAATTGTAATGCCCTTAAGGTCATAATCCAAAAATTAGTCTGGGATGATGATCTATTAATTGACAATCTAAATGATAAAACTCCTAATAAAAAATCTACCATCCCAAATATTCCACCTTTCCATAGTCCTATAAGCAATAAAAATTCAATGTCTTCTTTGGACCCTCCATTATTACACATCAATGTTATCCATGTAGCTACCCACTCTTAAACTTAAAATACTAATAAAGCTAAATTTTTAATTATAGGTGCCTCTACCAATAATATGTCTAAACCATCTAGACAAAATCCTAATGTCTCTATTAAGGAACTACCTTGGTTAAAGCTAAAGAGTTGGTATAAATCTCCATATTAAAATAACTACACCAAATTTCTATAAAAATGTCATTGTATGAACTTATCTAAAACTCTCCAAAGCACTGACAAGAAATGATAGAAGTGCGCCAAGCTATTGAGGTCCAGCCAAATGAGCCTCAACCATTTTTAGCATTTATAGGGGCCCTCCAAATGGTGTCAACTATTAGTTTCACTAATTTTGAGGTCATTCCTTTATCACCTAAAGACCAAGATATTGCACTTTTCATTACACCTCAAATAAATCAAAATAATATTAAAAGATTTATGATTAATAATGGGGCTAGTATCAATATTATTTCTTTCCATGCTTTCCAATAGTTACAGCTACTAAAGATGATTATTTCCCAATCCCTAGTGAGTCTTGATGAATTTAATGGAATGGTAGCACCCATAGTAGGAATGGTTGTCCTTCTCATTTTCGTATGTCCTCACACCCTCCATGAACTCTTTTATGTCATAGAAGGGACATTCCAATATAAAAACTTATTAATACATCCATGGATTCATGTGATGTGATGTATCCCCTCCACCATCCATCAGTGCATTAAGTTTAAACATGAAGGCTAGGTCCAAATCATCCCCACTGATACTCATCCCTTAAAATCATGTAATTGTACTTTTTGACCAAGCGATGTCATAATACCCTCAACTAACACAATCCCATGTTTATCCTCTAATCAAGCCTCAACTAGCATAACTATTACTACTTCAAAATTACCTACTCATGAGTCTATTAATTCTAATATTCAAAATATTTCAATGGGGGAATAATATCTATTGACCCTTAACACATTACCCACTCTTAGGGAATATGGCCATCATGACAAGAAACCTATGTATTTACCCAACCTAGGTGAGTTCATCCCATTTGGGACACTTTTTGTATGCACACACTTGATATATGGTGGAATCGATCAAACCACCCCAAGACCTAATAATAGTACCCATGAGAAACCCTTTACATATAATTTCTCATTTCTTAATAAACCCCAATTCATACAAACTTACCTTTATCATTGTGCCTAGAAGGGCTTTAGTATGGGTAGATATGAGTAGCATCCTCACAACATCACATTATGAGATTTTATAAAACCACACAAAAATAATGGTTTAGGCTATAAAAAATATTATAAATCATCTCTCAACCCTATTCTGCTACCATTTTTGGAAGAATAAGAGTAATCTTCATCATCTGATACCTCTTCCTTGACTAGTGATACTATATCCATCCCTTCTAACTATTTTTTTAGTCAATTCAATCTCCATATAAGACCTCATCTTTCACCATGGTGTTGAGACCCAAATTATACCTTTAGTGTATCCTAACTTAATAGTACATGATATGCTAACCATCTCTATTCTTCAATTTGAGGATGATGAGTCAATCTTGATTCATCTAGGCACTGAAAACTCTTATCTACATAATTCTCTTCCATCTAAAACATCTAGCTTATTAAACAAATCCATTTTGATATTAATATTGGGTCTCAAGAAACCTTGAATATTTTTAAAGTTAGCAAATCCTTAGATCCTTAGGAAAACTAGGATTTTACCACTTTTTGATCATACTATAGTGAGGCATTTGCCTAGTCTTATAGAGATATTCTTGGTATTGACCCTATAATAGTTATCCATAATATCATCACCTTTCCTGATGCTAAATTGGTAAAACAAAAGATCTATAAAATGCATCCCCACATTGCACTCCTAGTAAAAGAAGAACTACAATGCCTATTATCTGCTAACTTCATTCAACCCATTGATTATCCTTAATGGATGTCCAATATTATTCTAGTCACTAAGCCTATAGGGGGACTTCACATTTGTACTGACTTTCATGATTTAATTCTTGCTTGTTCAAAAGATGATTTCCCTCTCCCTAACATTGACTAATTAGTGGACTTAATAGATGGCCATGAAATGTTATCCCTTATGGATGGTTTTTTTGTTACAATCAAATACTTATTTCACTATAAGATCAACATAAAACTACATTTATTACTCCTTAAGGGACCTTTTGTTATCATGTTATGCCCTTTAGCCTAAAAAATGTAAGAGCCACCTATCAGCGGGCCATGACTTATATATTTCATGACATAATCCACAAAATTGTTGAATATTATGTCAATGATCTCCTTTGGAAGTCAAAATTTTATAAGGATCACTTATCCATACTTAAGGTTATCTTCAATTATTTACTCCAGTATTATGTGTGTTTAAATCCAAAAAAGTGTATTTTTGGTGCCTTGATGGGTAAACTTTTTTTTTTGAGGAATAGAAGTGAATACCACTAAAATCAAGGCCATTATATAAATGCCTTTTCTATCCAACCTTAAGCAACTTCATAATATACAAGGCAAGCTCCAGTCTATCCATCATTTATATCCCAACTTTTTGATCAGTGTCAACCTTTCCACCATTTATTAAAGAAGGATAGTCACTTTGTATGGGATTTTAATTATCAAGAAGCCTTTAATGCACTCAAATACTATCTTATATCACCTCTAGTCCTCACTCCACCTTAGGAGTGGCAACCTTTCTACTTTTATATCTTAGCTACTAACCATGCTTTAAGTGTTATGCTTGCCCATCAAGATGAGCATCATAAGGAATAAGTTATTTATTATATAAGTTGGACCCTCATAGAATATGAAACATGTTATCTACATACTAAAAAACTATGCCTATCATTAGTCCTCATAGCCTCTAAGTTTCATCATTACCTACTTAACCACAAGATGTACACAATTATGACTAATAACCCCCTCAAGTTCATGTATTCTAAGCCTTATCAAAATCAATGAATGGCTAGATGGATCACACTTCTAGCTGTGTTTGATCTAGAATTTCTCCATCAAAAGTTTATTAAAGGACATATTATTGTTGATCAATTAGTTGAAGCAACTCTTAGTGACAATTGACCAATCAATTATGAATTTCCTAATGAATCTATCGCATCCACTTCCCAAGTAGTCCCAAAATATCAAATTACTCTATGCTTTGATGGGTCCAAATGTGGGCATGAAAGTGGTATAGGAATTATATTAATCCCTCCTCAAGGTATTCCCATGTATTTATCTTTTAAATTAGACTTTGATTACACCAATAACATGGCTGAATATGAAGCATTGATTATAGGCCTCCAAACTACCCTTACACTAGGGGTTAGATCCCTTAGTATTTATGGTGATTTTCAGCTAGTGGTCAATCAAATTAATAGTATATATCAATGTAATATTGATATCCTCCAAAGATATAAGACATTATCTTATCATCTCTTATCCACTTTCAAATGTTATACCATCCAATCTACTCCTAGATCAACTAATAAGTTTGTTGATACTATGGCATCTCTTACCTCTTTTATCCCATCCTCATCTTAGGAGTCGAAGCTATTTATCCTTATCCATCGAGTTAACCAGCCTTCCTACACAAGAACTGATCTTTCATCTATCAATAATATCAAGGAAAACCTAGAGGATCCATGGTATGCACAAATATTTACTTATTTGTCTATAGGATTATCTTCTTTCCATCTATCCAAAGTTGTCAGGTGTGTCTTTCAATAAAAATCCACCCACTAAACTATACTAGGGGATGTTCTCTATAAGCATAGTTTTAATGGCATTATTATTCATTATCTCCAAAATCATGAAGACACATTAGATATCCAGGAAGTACAAAATGTTTCATGTAGTGCACACTTTAGTGGCCATGTAATCGCTAAAAAATATTACATCTAGGCTATTATTGGCCCAATCTGAATCAAGATTATTGTGCATACATTAAGAGGTGTGTAAAATGTTGGTAGTATGCAAACTTATCCCATGTTCCTAGTAAATCTTTGTAGGTAGCAAGAGACTTTTGTCCATTCTCCCAATGGGGGTTTGATCTTATAATGAAAATCAACCCTAAGTCCTCTCAACATCATAGCTTCATCATTACCGCTATAGAATACTTCACCAAGAGGGTAGAAGTTATGCCTCTTATCTTAACCAAGGAAAAAAATATTATGGAGTTTATCCACCATCACATTAGTTGTCATTTTGTAATTCTATATGAAATAATAATAGATAATGGAAAATATTTCAAGAATAAGAAAGTCTAGGCACTATGTGACTCATTTAAAATAGAATCAAGTTTTTCCTGACCTTATTATCCTCAGGCCAATGGTCAAGTAGAAGCATCTAATAAAACCTTAGTCAAAATCCTAACCAAAGTCATCAATGAAGCTAGGAAGGATTGGCATCTTCATATCCATTTTTCCTTATGGGCATATAGAACTAGTATTTGAACCCTTATGGGTGCTACTCCTTTTCTCTACTTTATGGTATATAAGTTGTACTTCCTTTGGAAGTCCAAATTCTTTCTCTTTTTCTCCCTTAAAGAGTGTTTATCACAACTTTCATTCTTATATCATCATCGTATAATAGCCCTTAGTCACCTTTGTATATATCAAGAATGACTAAAATGAGCATATAATCAACATGTTAGAGAATGAGAATTTAAAATTGGATACATTATGCTTAAATAGAATCAACATGTCACTAATATGGAAAGAAGTAAAAGGGGAAACTTTTCTCCTAATTGGCATGGACCATACATCATAACCCATAAATATGGATCTAGGGCATATCATTTGGCTTATCTTGATGGTAAACCAGAACGAGAACCTCTTAATGCATTGCATTGCATCCTTTCTATAGTTAGTAGATCTTGGCTCATCTTGGTTAGCTTATGTTAAATATTATCGTATCCTCCTATCCTAAAATACCAAATAATGATATGAGAGTTATGTAGTTATCCAAAAGTCACTATAACTTCAACCTTGAATATGAATACCCTATATCTATTCATAACATTATATCATGGATACATTTTACCTGTAATAAGAGAAATCCCATATCATTGTTTCCCTTATTTATTAAATGTTGTCAATTTTCTAAGATAACACAATCATCTCATGTAATGAAATCTTAAAAACTATCCTAAGGTATCTTTTTATGCCAACTTGCATTACTATCTTTGGGATCCAAAATCAAGTAAATAGTGAAAATCAAAATTATCAAAATGGGCTAAATAAATAGGTTTATCCTTTGAAGGACAATTTTAATCAAAATAAATTTAAATAACAGACTGATCCCTTGAATGATAGCTATGTAAAAACATTTTAATGTAGACCACTCCCTTTAAGGATGGCTACCAAGCAAAAAACTTCTCATATTGATCAATTTTCAAAATATACCACTTAAAATCCTTAAAAATGCAACAAGGAAATAAATTTTCAAAATAAATATCCCAAGAAAGCTTCCCATATCGATCAACTTTATAATTTTAGACTTCTCGTATTGATCAATCTACTCATTGGCATAAAAATGATCCCTAAAAGATAAATCTTGATTTCAAAATATGGTGTGAATAAGGTTATCTCTAAATAAATCCATCCCCCATCCCACCCAAATAATCTAATATTAATAAATGACCAAGGTCAAAGATCTAGCTAACCTAGGTTGTGTCAACATCTATTATCATCTAGCTAAGGATGCATAGGCCATGTATATGAGAGATTCTGTTTTTGGTTATGGCCCATTTTAATTCTGACCAAATCCATAATATATAATCACTAAAACCCATAAAATCACAACCATTAAACATTAAAAGCTATCTTCATAATCTATTTATTAAAAACATATCTCATGATATAACATCCATAATCCATAACATGTACAATCTATAAAAAATAATCCATAAACATCCACAACATATATAATAACAATGATCAAAATTAAAATACATAAAATCTAATCTATAATCCATTACATGACATCATCAATAAAAACATAACATATCCATAGCCATCAATAAATCCATAAACAAACACACATGATCCATCCATAAGCATAAGTAATATCTATATATATACATCAAGTGTCTATACCAATGTCATAACATAAATAAAATGGGGATTTTGGACCATAAAATGTAATCTACTCAGTAAAATCAATCCTGCTGAGGTGAATGCTATCACCTCCCTCATCATCTCTTTCTCAACTCACTACACTCCCTCTATTAGTAGACCCCCTAGGAGTCCTCTGTTATCTACTATGGCTAGCCACATATGAAGTAAACTAAACTACATCTGGTATCCATCTCTATACTATATTCTCATAATAAGACATCTCAATAAGCAAATCCCTATACCTCTAGAGTGGTACCATATATATAGGAGTAACACTAGATCTTGAAATATTTGGAACTAGTCTCTCTACCAAAGTAGACCTCATCCGATCTAGATCTACTCAGTATTTATCCTACTCATGTATATCCTAGTCATGATACCCTTTCATGATATCAATATTACCCTATAATGTGGAAATGTGATCCTATAATGTATCATGAGCTATCTAAACTCTTATAGCTTAGCCCTCAATTTATCCCTCTCCATAAAAATTGTAGCTATATCTATATTCTCATGGGTAGGGACATCTTGTAGTGGTACATCCTCCATGTGTGCATCAAGGGTATCTTACTCCTCCATGTGTGCATCTAGGTCATCCTATTCAGCCTCCCTCATCTCCTCAATAACCACCTCCTACTGAGGTCTCACTACTCTATCTTATCTCCTCCACATCTTTACTACAAACCATACTACATAATCATCTGTATAACCAATAACATCTAGGTCAGTATCCATGGGCTCTTCTTGTGGCTCCATCAAGACCATTATAGTATCTAGAGTAGGCCATTCTAGCTCTGTATCATCCCACCTATATGCACATGGGGCTAATGGTATATCCTGAAGCAACCCAAACTAAAGATAGACCCTATCAAAATAAAATAGCTCAGTATGCTCTAGCCATCATCCATGTACCCATGTCTCCTAAGAAACATCCCCTACCTCTATAACTAAACCAAGCCATGCTAAGAAGTGTACATAAGGCCTTTAGATAATGTCTCTTATATGTAATTTTCTAAAAACCTATCTATAGTACACTAGATCATGTACTACCATATTTGTGTATGAAACCACTATGTCTTCCTTCCACCAATGGAAGCCTACACTATAAACCATGTCTCCTAAATTGATCCATGGAGTCCCTATGGGGTGAATCACATGAATGTGCTCATATTCCTATTAATGTAATACAAAAGTGATGTTGATTTTTGATCTACCCTCAGTGTGTTAGCCCCATAACTCTCTGTAGATATACCTAATAGTGTGGGTGCACAAGAGAAAATAGTCCTAAACTCCACCATGTTTGTTATGACTAGTGAAGCTCCATGGTAGTCACCCTCTTATATATTTAGGTAGCACATAAGAGGTTAATGCTAACATCATCATCATTGGCACTAGTCTCTCCATAGGTTCCTATTCTTACAATGGCTAGAATGATAACCCCCCAACAATGAATATCATGTCCAATTCATACTCACTATATAATTCTGCCAACACCATCACCCACCTAGTGTCATCAATAGTATAAATATGGGATCCTTGGATTAACACTCATAGAACTTGATGGATGTCCTTTATGGTGATGTTCATCTCACTGGTTGGTAGCTAAAATGTGTTGGTGGTATAATCCCATTGCTCTAGCAAAGCCACCATCATGTCAATATCCTGATGGATATAGTGATAATGGTAGATCCCTTCAAATATAATATCATCTAGATGGGTATAGTCCTCATCACCCAAGAACTCTCATAACTACATCAATAGTGGTAGGATCTTATCCATCATCATCAGTAGCTCCCATGCCTATCAATAACTTTTTAGTTAATCAAAAGCCTCACTTTCCTGATTTCTATTGATCTTATCAGGATTGATGCCAATTTACCTAATTGATGTTGATATTTTTGGATAATGGTCAATCCTAATGGGGAACATCAATCCATATGGATCAATGTTTATTCCCTCCCCCAAAACATCTTACCCCTAGGTTGTACATTCCTGAAAAAAATTAAAAAAATTACAACCTATCTTCCCCACCCACAAATTTTTTAAACAAAAAAAAACTCTCCTACCAAACATAATACCTTAATTAAACATAAAAATAATAAATTTCACCAAAATTATATTTTTACTACCTCATAATTAAGTCATCATCATTGTCATCCACTCCAACTCACCTCCATCATCTCTCATGTAAGCTTGAAAGGTGGAAAAAGGTCAAATTTTATTCTCAAACACTTGTTCACATTGATAGTTAAATGAGAATTATACCATGTTAGGTACCTATTTATAGCATTTCCCATTATTGACATCAATTACTCTAATCAATGTTGATCCCGTAAATCAACATTGATCCTTTGTGGATTGATGTTGATTGTCTTGGCTTGTTTAAATTTTTTGCACTTATGCATCATTTCAAATGTTCCCAGTCTGGATTGCAAGCCCCATTTTATTCCCTTTGCCATAGCTATCCCATTTTCATGTCATATTACTCTTTAGATTTGAGGATTTTTACCCTTTGTTAGTTCCCTAGTCTCCTTAAGGTGTACCCCTTTTTTTCAGCATCTTACCATTATAAGATCCTAAGGGTATCTGTTGTCATAAGAAAATTCATCATAGGTAACATGTACACCATACACACCTATTATGAAGGTCCACCATTATTATCTTTTGTCCTATTGATAGCCTTTTATTAATCCTACCTATATTAGCTCTAGAATTTTTTTATTCGATTAGGTCTTTGAGGCATTACTACCTGCATCACTTTTTATTCCATTAAGTGTAACCTTGGAATGTCCTTGAGCCATCCACAATTCTATTTGTCCATTGCTATCTTCCACTTGTCCATTTCCACTCATCCACATTTGTTTTTACCTACCATATTTTTAAAACCCATCATTTTTTCTACCTCACTTCTCAGTACCCATTTTGAGGGGGGATACCTCCTCACAATAAACTAGGGGAATTAGACACCTTATAGTTTTTGTCCCATGGCACACTATTGCATACTGCTACATAAAAAGGGGCAAATGTAGATGCTAGTTTTATACACCTTTGTGTATTAACATCATACATCATGATGTTATCCTTCATCTTTAACATAATAACCTCATTCATAATTATTTGAAATAATAACCCATTTATCTTTACCACATGAGTTAATTAAGTTAATTACTACAATCAAATTGTAATTAACCCTATTTTACTATCCCTAACCATAAAATCATAAAAACAAATAAACAATAAAAACCGTCCCAACCTCCTCACAAACCCATCTCATGGTTTAAACAACCTAACAACTTAGACATTAGTTAAATCTATCTTTACCCTATAAATAACCCTTTTAAATGGCCCAAATATCACTTCCACCCATTTTGGGAAAATTTATGTTGATTCTCTGAGATCGATATCGATCAACCTAGAACGACATTGATCCATAAATATATAGCGAGTCTCCTCAGCTCGAGGGACATGCACAACACTTTTTGACTTTGGACCTCTATTGGATTTTTCGTAGAACCTATGTACAGACATTTTCAACACTTTTCCACCTTTTGGAACCTCTGTTCATACAACTATCAAAAGATTTTGAAGGTTTTTTAGCATACTTTTATAGTCTTCTTTATTTGTGTGTTTCATTCTATTCAAGGTTAGTATTTTACATTAATTATTTCATATTTAAATATTACTATCCTTTACACCTCTGTGTCAACATTTCCATTTAGTTTTCATCATTTTATTAATTTTATAAGTTTTTATTATTGCTTGTTTTCATAATTTAGCATTTTACTCAAAATCGATGCTAATTCATATGAATCGATGTCAATCCTATAGGATCATCATTAATCCCTGATAAACTATTAAAACATCCTTGAAGTCCATTTTAATAACATTTAAATTTCTAAATACCTATTAAATCTTGCATGATATTTTTTTACAAATATGTCTTTCAGATGTACATGACTCCACCTAGATTAGGGTAGATGATATTGTTAGCATATTTGATCTCTCCATTGTCCCAAATCCTTTATTCACTAATCAAAGTGACATTGTATTTGATTTAGGTATTTTCACTATAGTTTTCACACCTAATCAAGAAAGTATTAATGAATAATTGGTTGTAATTCAAGAGGATGTTGATATAGTTACTAAATTTTGGGATGATTACTTTGATCACATTAATTTTATTATAGATTAGACATATTTTTTGTTATCTATTTTTCACCCTATCATTATATATCTTTGTAATTTCATGTTTATTTATAAAATTGAGTGTTAAATTTGGGCTAACATCCACCTAAGGAAGTAGATTACTTCTGGGAACTAGTTTCTTACTAGGCAGCCCATTCATCTTACTATTAATCAATTTTTTGTGAGTTAGTGTGATTTACAAGTCATTCCTCCCTAGCCAAATAGGATTTCCCACATACTTGATCAATGATGCACAACTGATCTCAATCTTCAATTAATTTTTAAAACCCTACATTTACTTTTTTTTTAGTAGCTAATTATATCACATTGAAAAAAAAGAAAAAAAATACTAAAACAATAACAATGATAAGGGAAAGATAAGTATATGTGAAATGAAAAATGATAACATAAGCTAATTATAGTAAAAAAAGAAGGAAAAACATGATATAATATAATAAATAATTTGACACAGTGTCAACTAATAGAATTAAAATAAAAATAATATTCGAGCACATGTCCAATCTAAAGATAAATGAGAAATCACCATGCATGTGATCATAAATAATGGTAAATATATCCACACAAATTATATAATACATCAAATAAGTCTCTATGAAGCTAAATGCATACTATAACTAAGGTCTCATCAATCTTCAATGAATACTAGATAAATACTTATATTTTAATCTCCTTAATTGAAAAAGTAGGGATGATCAAAGGATCATGCTCAGGAGGAATGTTAGGTAAAATTTGGTCAGGATAATGAGTGTAAATAGGATCTATAAGATAATAAAGAATCATAGGTGTAGAAGGATCTATGAGTGAAGGATCTATAGATGAGGGAAGGTCCATAGGTGAAAGAATCATGAGTGGAGGTATATAAGGTGGTGAAAGGACCACAAGAGGTGTAAGAAATAATAAAGGAAGATGGAGGAGCCTTATTGTGAGAATGACCTATGGGAAGAATGGTAAAAATTATAGGGATGGCTACAAGATGATATTTAAGATGTTATTGAATATTTTACTAATGATCAATGTGATACATACCACATAGGTACCATAAAAAAATATACCTCACCATACTTAGGTAAATATTCAAGAAGTACCTTCAGGGGAGGTATGGCTTTATCTAATGATGGGGAAGAAGGACATAAGGTATCAAGGTATTGTCAAAACTTATGACAATGGGTATAAGAGTGATTATCTATCCCATAAAAGAAATAGATACACTTGTGAGTGGTTTTACGATCACTCATGGAAAGAGGTGAATAGGAGAAAAAGAAGCTAAAGAGGACACGTCAGCCCATTTAGTGGGAAAAGGAGCCATTTTAGGTAGTGGAAGCAAATCATCATCAAGGGAGGGTGATGATGGGGAAGGAGTGGACCTATGCTCAATAGTAGGAGTACTAAGATGAGAAGTAGGAAGAGGCTCATCAATAGTAGGAGAGGAAATAGGTTCAACTAGAGTGGAAAAATGAATGAACTTAACTATAGTTGGCCCTACTAAAGAAGGGGTAGGATTTTTAGAAGATCTAAAGAGGACTACCCTAGGTGTGGTTTAGTGATAATGGTTGATCACAAAATGATCCAAGCATATGGTCCTAAGTGGATCCTTAGAAACTAGAGGTATCTTTGCCATATCTACCCTATGATAAAGAGGAAAAATGTAAGAATAAAGAAGTATAGATAAAATATAATGATGATATGTATGAAAAGAATCAATTAAAGAAGAGAGGTAGTGAAAAATCCTAACATCATGGGCCTAGACAAGGCTACCTAAAAGAGGATCATCTAAATATTATCCATCATCATAATATAGAGTATGAAGACTGATGATATAGGTTAAGATGACCTTGTCATCAGAGGAAGCTTAGTGAATATGGTGCCTAGTCTTGGTTAAGACTACATGAATGTCATCATAAAGAAGCTTGTGAGAATGAGGCTACAAGGAAGCAAAGAGATACAAGATGAAAAGAGGTGAGAGATAAAAAAAATTGATCCTTAAGTTAATCTCTTTAGGCTCATCATCATCAAAGTCTAAAAGGTTGGGAGGAATGTTACCAATGAGCTCAGGATGCTCATTGTAACCTCTAGTTGAGTTGATAGAAAAGTTGAGATGCTGTGACTCATAGAATGGAACACTAGGCAAAGGTTAAAGAGTATAAATTTTAAAGACACCATGATCTTGTAATTTTTTAAAATTATAAGGTTTAGTGCCTCCTTGAATCCTGTAAATAGATCTATTATGAGGAAATTTAATGCATTGGCAGGTGGAAGATGTGATGTCTTACATACAATGAGTCCATAGCCTACCATGTAAGATATTATACAAAAGGGGAAAGTTGATTATCATCACCTTCAAATGAATGGTGATAGGTGGGATAGTAATGGGAAGCCACACACACCCTAAAAGAGAAATTTTCCTTCTATCATATCCTTAACATGTATTACATGTAGACTTGAGATTACATTTAGAATACCCAAGAGTCTTAATGATATCAAAGGAAGGGACACATGTGCCATAACCCTCATCAATCAAGGCTTTCTTAACTCAGATATCACTAATTTAGATGCTAATAAATAATGGAGGATAATTATCATGAAGAAGAATCTCATTTTTAATCAATATATGATAGGAAATCATAAAGAAAGAGAAGTGTCTATAGTTTCATCAATGTTAATTGACATCTCTTCACATTGTTATAAGATTCTATCCTTAGATCTAGATAAAGTAGCCTCCTTTCCTACTAGAGGAGGGTGAGGGATATTCATCTTGAATAAGAGTTTCATGAGGTGATTTTTATGATGTGGAGATGTCCTCATGAGTTCAAGGAAAGGTATCTGAGATGGAAGATTAGCAAGTTCCTCAATGGGATCCCACTCATCATAACCCATAAGGATATTGTTAGATATAGGTGCATAATGATTAAGAAGATCTTCAGAAGGTGGATCCAAAGAGAATTGAAAATTATGTTAATAAGAATGATAAGGTTGAAAATAAGGTTGTAAATCATTTGGTGATGAAGAAGTAGTTGGTTTAGATTGATCTTGAAGTTTGGAAGAAGTGTTAGTTGAAATTGGATTGTTATTAGTATTAAAATATGATGGGAGAGAAGTAAAAATAGTATGAGATGTGTCATCCAAGGGATAATCATAAAATAGACCACCAAAAGAAATAAGATCTTCTTTCCCCAACTCATTTAAATGAGTTAGAGAATAATCCTACATAACACAATATGTCTTATGGGAAGGAGGAGTGTAGATAGGTTTTGAATTAGTGAAAGCCACCAATCTTCACATATTGGTCATGATAACCACATTATTTTTAGAATTTGTTTCAACAAGACTTTCTACATTATTGGTAGAAGAAGTGGGCTTATCTTGACCTTCTTGGATTGGTTGATGATTAGGCAAAGGGTCTTTATAGATAGTTAAATGAGCATTTGCTTGATTTAAGGCTTGAGTTTTATCATGTGATTTAGAATCTTTGAAAGAAATCTCATAGGATTATTGATGCTTACAAATAATAGAATCATGATCAAAATTTAGGCTAGGAAGAAATTCCATGGTTAAATTTTAGAGATGTCTACAAGCCTCATGAGAGTGACTCTAGCTATCATGAAATTAATAAAACTTATTAGGATCATACCATGATTTCATAGGTTAATTAGGGTGAAGATCTCATGGAAGATGCTTGGGTAGAAATTTAAGTAATTCATCTGAGTATAAAGGATTATGGCCATTAATGTTGTTTGTTGAGAAATGAAGATTAATGTATTATTGAGAAAGAGCTAGTTCTGAAGAAGGGGTAGGAACGATAGCTTGAACATTGTGAATGGTGTGATATGAATAGATAACACCATCATTGGTAATATTTTAGTTTTTTTTCCTAACTAATATGTGAGGGACCATAGAAGGTTCAGGAAGCTTGAATTGATGCATGAGGAAATCTTGTCTTTTCGCTTGATTGATAGTTTCCTCCAACTTACGTGGAGAAAGGGTATGGACTTGATATTGTGATTTAGGGAATAAAGCATTTTTAAAGAGATGAAAGAGATTATCATCTACCATGTTATATTCACATTTATTTGAGAAAGTCTTCCATATTTTGATAAAGGCTTGGGTAGTTTCATTTTCATTTTGTATGCAATTGATGAAATGGACCAAAGTGTTCTCTGGAAGATCACTAGTTTGAAATTCCTTTACTAAAACATTTAATAAGTCCTCCAAACTAGTGATAGAGTGTGTTCTAAGTTGATTATACAAATCCAAGGCATCACCTATGAGGGTTTTGGTTAAGATTTTGGTAGAGGCAAAGGTATTTAACTTGACCCAATCCTTGTAAATATTTCCAAATGTCTTGAGGTGAAGAGTTGGATCGGTTGATCCATTGTAATAAATTGTAGGTGTTATACTTCTAATGTCAATGTTAGTAATTTGGGTGGTCAGAGGTTCATTTTTTAAATGCTTGATGAATTTTTTTACTAATAGAGGTTAAGGAATTAGATTACCTTGAGAATATCGAAGAGGGGGAGGAGGAACACTTTGGCTATGTGTGACCCAAGTCATTGGTTGAGGATTGGATTGAAGATTAAGAAGGTGATTTTGCATTCTCATCATTTGATTCATATTCTAAGCTTGGAATGTGTTCATTTGATTGAGAGTTTGAAACAATAGTTGATGATTTTTATTAGTGTTATTGGAAGAAGTAGTCTTGGTGTTTGTGTCGGTGTTAGTGGCTTAGGTACCACTATTAGTGTTGATATGAGCTTGAGAAGAGTTATGAGAATTGAAGGCACTAGTGGAAAATTTTTATTTTGAAGCAAAATATGGACTAGTAAATTATTGAAAGAAAGAAGCACTAGAAGCATGAGTGCCTTGGGTAGAAAATGATGAATTAGAGTAAGGATTAATCAGAGTGGATCTTATGAGAGGCCCACTAGATGTATAATCTATCATGTTAGTTGAGATACTAGGCATGGAGGTAAAATAAGTTGAATAAGATGTCATGGAATAATAAGGAGTCAATATTGAAGGAAGAGGTTGAGAATCAAATAAATTGATACCCCCAAATCTAGTTTAGAAAGTGGGAGTAGGAGAGTGGGGTTCTTCAACTTAATGGCTAATCATGAGGTTCTAAATAGTGAAAGGATTCTTACCTCTATGTTGAGGGAATTTCATGATAAACAAAATAATTTTAGGAGTATGCCTAACTCAAGCTGATCCTCTGAGGGTTTTACTATAAAGGGGTATGAGGAAGGGTCCCATAGTTCATTGTGCAGATTGTAATATGAACATTACTATCATTCACAAAAGGAGCCCTACTTTGTATATGAGGTACCCTATTAAGATTAGTGAATTCTAGCATGTCTATTAACTAAAATTTAGTGTTGTCACCAAATAGAATTTCCATGATGAAAGAAAGAGAAGCAAGATGAGAAAGCAAAGAATTAGAAAGTGACTGAAATAGTACTAGGTCAACTTGGTCAACCTAGTGAAAAATAGAGATTTTAAAACTGTATACGGTCTATAAGATCAACCCAATTTAGTGAATAATGACTGGTAGAAAGAGTTAAAGATGTTGTAAATATTAATAAGTTAATCATGTTGACCTAACATAGTTTATAGGAGCTAAAAAAGATATAGGGTCGATAGGGTCGACCGAGTATAAAAGATAGGGAAGAAAATAAAGTTGATAACAAGCTATGAATTAAATAAAGATAATTGTAAGTAATGAAATAAAGTGGTAAGTATTAAAAGGGAAACGAATAGTCAATTAAATTGATGTTGTCTAATCTAACTGATGAACACAAAGCAAAATCTTGCACTAACACTAGATAATGCAAAAGAATTCACACATAATTGATCAAAGATCAAGCAAATAAATTGAAAGTAAATCTAACTACTTAGTTAGATTATTGAGAATTATTTTAAATGTAGAGGTAATATTGGTTATAAGCAAAGTATTAAATAAAAATCTATGGATAGTTTTAGGTAAGTTTAGGATGAAAGGGATTGTAGTGGCAATGATATAAGCTTGGTATTGGGGCCTACCCCCTCACTTCACACGCCATATTAATAAGGGTAATGGGTGCTTATCCAAAATATACCATTAACCACACTTTATACTAGATGAGAGCATCAAGTCAAATTTTCCCTTGGTGATGAAATCTAAATAGGTTGGACTAGGTAGTCAAATATTTAAATGATTATTGATGTTTATCTAGTTTGGCCATGTGTGCAAAAAAATTTAAATAGTGCAACTAAGTGATTCATTGAAAACCACCTAATTAAACTATGTGAACTATTCTAAGCATGAAAATAACTAAAAAGAAAGATGTCATTAACATATATGGTTAATACAACTTTGAAATAAGGTATAGTTGAGAAACTATATGGACAATCATATAGAATAGGTTTGATAGGGTCAAACTTATACTATGGAAGTAAAGTTTGAAAGTGAACTAGGTTGGTTAGGTTGAACTAGTTATTTTTAAAAATGTAGAATTAGGTCCATAGGGTCGACCTAGTTGACTGTGCAAAGATAATTTTGAAGATTGTAAGCTTGAAAGGAAAGTATAGAAAAAAGATAGATATAGAGGAATAGAAACTGACTTAAATTGTTTAGAGATGAAAAAGAGAATATTGTTGATCTGAGACCTTGGAGAAAATTGGCAAAAACTTGCAAAATGGGTCAAGCTAGTTGATCAATCTATATAATAACCTACTAAAAATGCATTAGGTCTACCTAGTCAACCTAGTAGGCTAAAAGAGAAGTCTAAAAATCTAAAAAAATATACTAAGTTGAGTTGGTCAATCCAATTGTCTAAACATAATTCTATATGTTCTAAAAACTTTTTCTAGGTCGAGTTGGTTAAGCTAGTTACCTATTCCTACAAACCTATGTATAGAGATAATATAGTAAAGAGATGCTAAAAATAATGATGAATAGAAATTAAATAAGTGAATGTAATCCTACAAGGGTTAGTTTCACATCGAGTTCATCAAAATATATGTAATCAAAAATTCATCATGTCCATAAATCAATCCTAGATCAAATGGGATAGAGCACACCTATACTTGTGATTGGGGATCATATAATTGTTAAGCAAGAGCATGAACAATGTGAGGATCCAATGGAATTTATTAGGGTATCACTTGTCACAACACACCATGTAAGGTAGGGTTCCAAAACCTACAGTCTAACATAATCACACAATAGCCTTAAAAGAGTCCTATGATTTAATGTTTCATAAATCTAATAACAATAAAAGTGAATCTAATCTAGTGTGCACCAAAGCTTGTGGCACAAACTGTGGGTTAGAAACAAAATAAATAAACAACTAAACTAAACATGTATAGAATACATATACTCACATTAATGTATACATAATTATAATACATGGAAGAGAAGAATATAAATTTACTTTATATATACACTCTTACAGAGGAATAAAGTTAGGAATACTTACCTTTGAAGATGAACCCACCAAGCCTCAATATCCCCCTTGGCTAAGGTGCTTCGTAAGAGATTCTTATGGTATGTAAGGATATTTAATATAAATTAGATATACGCTACACAACCTATCCAAGCATCCAAAAGACTTATCCATAAGATGCGATCAGAGCTCCAAAGAAAGTATTAAACCCTAAACCTTTATTCCCTATGTAGAATGGTCAATAGGCAGATGTTTTTTTGTACTTCTTCACTTAATTATTTGATCTTACAAATGGTGATAAATGACCTTATATATATACTAGTATCTTACCCTAAAATCATTTCAAGAACATCAGTTGTGGTAAGTCAACCTGGTTGAAAGAGCACATTTGTGGTTAACTCTTTAGGTTTATGTTAGGTCCACTAAGAGGCCAACAAACCAAAAGAGAGAAAAAGTCCCTAAATTGTGATAGTTCAACTTGGTTGACCTATCACAACTAATAAGTTAAAATGGTGCTAAGGCAAGAAATGAAGGATAATACATAGTAAGTGATAGAAATAGGTAGAAATAAGAAGAATAATCTTAGGTTAAATGGTTTCAGGAGGCTAGTGTGTGAATGACAAGTGGAAAAAGGAACAATAATCTTATGGAAAACTGATGGTCTACCCACCCCTTTCTCGATGCACCGCTTAAGGCATGCACATAGATAGATTGAGACTCGACAGGTTTTTGTAAGATATAAATTGTCAATAATCAATAAAAGTTAAAAATATTATGTGTTTATAGGACTAACAATATCACAAATCATTGTGATATTTAAAGGTTCATGAGCTAGTGCTAGTATATTTTCAATGAGAAACTAATAGTCCTTGGTTGTATCTGTATGTTGAATCAAATATCCAATAATAGCCATGGTATATAATATTTAATTACTATCCCTTGGTATATGTTTATATTATACATCGATAATGTACTATTTGAGAGTGTCAACCATGGACTTATTGATGATTAACTAAGAATCACCATAAACCTTTAGATGATGTATGTTCCATTATACTACCTATCAAATCCCTATGATGAGTGTTTCATATTCAACCATGTTGTTGGTATAAAGAAAATTGATCCTAAATGACTTAAGGATTAGATCCCACTATGGTGTTATAAACAAAAGGCCTACCCCTAATCAATATGCTATGAATGATCCATCAAAATACAACTTACAATGTTGTTCCTCAAGAGGTGTGTCAATGATGGTCATAATGGATTCTTTAATAAAATTGGAATGTTAGTGGCTCTATGTCTACAAGGGGTACTTCAACAAGCTGATCTATAAGAACCTTCCCGTTGATGGATTTCTACTTTACATATTCTATCTCAAACTCATTAAGAAGCATGATCCATTTCAATATGCAACCTTGCAAGTCTATTTTAGATAGTAGATACTTCAATAGATCTACTTTTAAAATGACCATGGTCTTGTTATTCAAAATGTAATGTCATATTTTATAAGCTATGAAGACCATAACTAAACATAGTTTTTCAATGGGCATATAATTGTGTTTATACACAACTAATGTATAACTTAGATAGTACATGGCATTCTCTTTTCCATTATCATCATGTTGATATAGAAATTCCCCTAAGGCTTTGTCTATAGTTAATAGATATAGAAAGATTGGTTTTCCTAGCATAAGAGGTAATAAAATAGACAGATTTGATAGATAGTCCTTAAAGTGTTAAATTTTTTATGTCATTCATCATCCTAATGAAATTTTACACCCTTATTCAGTAGGTGTGTAAATGGGTGGAACTTATCTACCAATTGAGATATGAAGCATTTGATGGAATTGATCTTGCCTTGAAAACTATGGAACTACTTTAGAATTAGTTGGTGGTGGCATCTTTATTATGGCTCATACTTTGGTTGGATCAAATTTTATGGATTGATGAGATATAATGAAGCTAAGCAATTTTCCTAAAGTAACTACACAAACACATTACTTAGGATTAATCCTAACTTTGTATTCACATAGTCTCTCAAATATCCTCCTTAGTTCTACTAGATGATCAACCCTAGTCTTTGATTTGCCTATTATGTCATCAATATAGTCTTCAATAATGTCATGCATCATATCATGAAATATGATGGTCATGGATCTTTGATAGGTGGCCCTTACAATTTTGAGACCAAATGGCATAACCTGATAATATAAAGTTCCCTATAGAGTGGTGAATGTTGTTTTCTATTGGTCTTCTAGTGAGATTTGAATATGATTTTAGCCTAAAAATTCATCCATCCATGAAATAATTTCATAAACTACTTTAGATTTGATAATCATGTCAATGTTTTGCAAAGGAAAGTCATCCTTAGGGCAGAATTTGTTTATGTCTCTTAAATTAGTGCATATTTGATTCCTTCTAGCTTCTTACTGACTAAAACCACATTGGAAATCCTTTTAGAATAGTCAATTGGCCTAATACATCTTTATTTAAAGATTTTTTATAACTCTTTATTTACTAATACAACAATGCAAGGATGCATTTTGTGCAATTTTTGTTTAACAAGTTTGGTGTTAGGATGTACCACAAGGTGGTGAATAACCAAGGTAGGGTCCAAACCTGACATGTTAGAGTAAGACCCTATAAATATATCAAAAATTTACCTTAATAGGAATGTAAAGACTTCATGTTCCTATTTAGTGAGGGATGTGCCTAATTTGATCAATTTTGGGTCATCTAGAGTCCCAACATTTGCCTCTATTTTTTCTTCCACTAAAAGGGTTGAACCATCTTCAAGAATAGTGGCCAAAGATTTGAACTATTTGGCAATGTCAGAGTCCTCTGCTAGGACTAGCTCTTCAAATTCTCCTAGGCATGGTGAATTAGAATCCCCTAAGGTTAGGTATGGCCATGTGACAAAGACAGTTGGAAACTCCTAAGTGATGTAATCAAAAGCTTCTTATTCTTCAATACTAAACTTGGACCCATAGGTAAGTTTGTTATTGGTGGTATCCTAAATGATTCATTCAAAATTTTATTCTTCTCCAAGACTAAATTAACAGTCTTAGACAAGTTCATCATTAGTGGTCTGCTAGTTTATATTTGAGGAAGGTTAGACACCCCCATCTAATGGTGCCTAAAATAGGTTTTCATTACTAGACTGGACTTTATCTCTACTATTTCCTTGGACCAAAAGTGCCTCAAAGAGATTTTAAATTTAGGATCTCAATGTTTTATTTGATTATTTATATCTAAGGATGTTCACCCACTCTCTAAAATAGGCTTTAGGATTTAACTTGATTGAGAATCCTTATTTCTGGTCTCCCAATGGAATATTGTCCCTAAGGCTTAGAATATTGTAGAAAGCCTCATCATTCTGAAACTCATCAACTATCACATTGGATTTTTATTAGCCCCAGTCTATTAATTGGGGATAATATAATGGAAGTGGATTATCATGAATGACTATTTGAAGGGTACAAATGGAATTATTTCCAAATAAATTGGTATGGGTAGGTCATCAAATTAGCTATGATCAGACTCTACTTTATTCTTGGTATTATTATCACTAGTCATTGGTGATGGAACTCAAATAAGATATGTGGGGTCACCCCCATGCAGTTTAAATCCAAGTCCATATGTTCCTTTATACCAAGTCTTAGAAATTGGCTTAAGTGTTCCCTTCTGATTTGGCCTGAGGCATCCTCCTTCATAGTCTTGGTTCTCCATGATCTAATTAGGAATGGGATATTTAGAATCTTTGTAACAATCAACCAATTTGTCATTATACAACCATGATTCATCACCTTTGAGTGGCTCTTGTTCTTGGCTAGAGGCTGATATGAAAGTGACAGGTGTTAGACTATGTAGATGGCCTTTCCCCTTCCATTTCTATTTAATGAGTGGTTTGGATTTTGGTATTCTAAAATACTTAGGGTTATGTGGAAGCTTTGCAATGTTAAATGTGTCATTGGTCAAATATTATCTTTGACCACTAGTCAAGATGGTATAATGATTGGACATTTTAGGATGCAACATGTGGGAAAGTGAATCAAGGGTATCAAGGTCAATGTAATTGGCCTCTAATGAATCAACAAGTATTTCTTTCCTCTTGTCCTTCTTATTAATGGGATTCATGCTAAAATAGTATTTATAGATTTTAAACTTGGCCTCTAAATGCTTATAATGCTCTTATGGATGTAAATCTCTTGGAATTATAACCTCCATTCCTAAATGGGAGAACTTGATACACTAGTGAAATGTTGATGGGATTACACAAATCTCTTGTATCCAAGGTCTACCCAAAAGCATATTATATGATAAATCAAGATCTAACACATGGCATAGTGTATTATGGTTCAAAGGCTAAATGATAATTGGTAAACTAATGGTGCCTTGTGATTCTTATTCTTCATAATCATAGTCTTTGATAGTGATTTTTTCTACTTGGAGACCTGATGTCGTGTACCTGAGAAGCTTGATGATCTTTAGAGACATAATATTCATACCTGATCTATTGTCTATGAGGACACACTTCAATTTGTGCCATGTTATGTAAACTTTGATGTATAATGTATATTAAAGATCCATTTGTTAATGAGGGATATTTGAGTCAAAAAACCTTTATCAATGATCTCTTTAAAATTATGTGCACATTTTAACTCTAAATTGTAAGATATCTCACTATGTATATTCTTAGTAAACATAATAGCTAATTACTTATTTGGTAGATTGTGGGTAAATCAACTTGCAAGGAATATCCATCATTGTAGATAGCTTTTGAAGGTTTTTCCAACCTTATGTTTGGCCTATGTCAAGTCTACCAATTAAATATTATGCTTGAGATTATAAGAGAAGTGCTACATGAGCTTATTTGAAAGACCAATAAAATTAGATACTAAATTTCTCGGTAATTTTAGGAACCATTCCAATGCTTGCATTTCTAGGATTTTTATAAATAACATCAATAGGTATATGTTGATATAGTCCACTAGTTGGCATGAAAAAAATAATTATATCAAATGGACCTAGGGGTCACCTTTCCCCTTGTATTTGTAAAATTTTGGTGGCTCATACCCTAGAATGAATGGTATCTACAAGTAATCCATGTTGAAAGAGTAAGAACACACATCATCCAACTTGAAATTTTTAGTTTGTTTTCCATCTTGGATGAGGGTAATTACATCCTTCATTTGTTACATCTCTTATGTAAGGTAACAAGTGGTATCATTGGTTTGAAGAGGAGGATGCACAATCACAAGTGGATTACTTTGATCAAGGTATGATAGATGTATTTATTGGGCATTATTGGATTGGCTAGGGAATGGGCCAAAAATATGAATGGATGGATTAGGGTGTGATTATTAAAATTTCACATACTATGGTGTTATATTCTAATTAGGATTGGGAATATAGGGTTGATTTTAAGAATACTATATCAAGGTATATGGCTAAACTAAGTCTATTTAGGTTGAATAGGCACATGTTGTCAACTAGTCATACCTTACTGACTGAGGGGAAATTGTGAAACAAGGCCCTATCATTGAAATTGTGGCACATTTTTCATGAAAGGAAATTATTCTCTAATATTTACTTGAGGAACCATGAAACATCTTGGTTGTGAGAATCCTTATTGGGAAGTAGATGCATGTTAGAGATTTGGCATTTGTCACTGACCAATACTTGTATGTTATTTATTAGACATCATTTGGTTTTGGATCAACATGTTGGTCTATGATGGAAGAAGTATGTTTATTTCTACTTGGTGAAGTAGAACATTGGTTGCTCCCTATTGAGGTGGAAATATGTTTTGCCTCTATTATGTGAGTATATTATATAGTGCATATTATTTTGTAATGTTACTCATCACATGTTGGGGTGGAGTAAGATTCATCACATGTTGTTGTGTCATGGCACTAGTTATTGGTTGACTACTTAATCCTTATTATTGGGTGCTCAAAGAAGTAGCTAGTTGTTGATTAGAGATAGTTACCTGAGGTTGGGAAGTAAAAAATCATACTCCCTAAGTTTGTGAACCAATCTTGGTGTTACTTATAGGCACATTTTATTTTTGAATATTTTTTTTGAATTAACACCACTTTGGTTTAAATTTCATGTTACTTGCATATTATCCACTATGTTCAGCTCACTGTTATGCATAGAAAAAGAAGACACTTCCTCAATAGTTGGGGTATTGAAAATTTTCTCTCCTGAAGTGTTTTGTGTAACTAGGTCTAAACCTTGATTTTCTTTCCCTATCAACTCAAGTAAGATTCCTATTTAATAAACTAACATAATAAGAGGTGCATTTAACATGGCCATATTATTCAACTTACATGCTAGGTTTTGATATGTCTAGTATGATGTATGTATTTGAATGAAGTGGTCCTCCATAAGGCCCCTTTGTGTGAAAATCATATGTAAATCTTGATATGACATTGTAATAATGGAATTAGGGTTGTGGTGATGATAAACTACCCTCTATTACCATAATGGGGACCCTCCTTTCTTAAAAAATTAAAATGCCTAAGATGTCATGCCTACTAAATCATTTAACTGTACATGGATTTGATCTAGTTTACCATTACTCACGCTTCTAAAATTTTTGGTTAATAGTTCATGTTTTAATAATCATTGGCTCTTAGAAATATATTATTTTAATTCTTCAAAGTTTTTGTTGACCAAATTTGACCCTGCATGTCAAATTGGGACCCCTATAGGTAAAAACTTGAGTTTTAGGTGTTTTAGGGGTCTAATATATATGTCTAAAGGTGTATTAAAGGTGTTATAGTTTTATTTCATGTTATATCAACCTTGGTCATTAGTAATTTTAGTCTTTATATAATTTTGAGGTCAAAATAGGGCATTAAATGAGTTGTATGGCCTCTTAGGGAAGTGTGAAGGTGTAAGAAGGGTGATGTCTCATGACATGTGTCTTATTATGGCTCAATCAAATTTTCATAATCATAAGTGATAGGTTCCTTAGAAGAAAGAGCAATTTTCTTAGGAAAAAAGGAGAGTTTGGCACTTTTACAACCTATGAGAGAGTTTTACACATGGGATAAGGTTTTAATATGACTCATCATCTTCTTTTGGGTCATCTCCATGATTTCCATGCTCTAGAAGTTATATTTTTGGGATAAAACTATTATATTCCTTTTTTACCCTTTTAGACACATAAAACCAATCTTTAGGTTTGTACTTGGTACAGATAGTTGGAGAACTTCCAATTCAAACACCTTTGGGAGGTAAAATTAAACTTATATAGATTTGTTTACATAATAAGAGTTTGAATAATGGTGGATTGTGCTTTATGAACCATCCTCATTAAGTGTTGATGCTTCAAAATGTACCACATGTGCTCTTTAGTTTTAATGAACACTTCTCATTTTAGGATTTGAAAAATGCAAGCCATGAGTTGTAGTTTGTGACAATTGGATGATGTCTATGGTGGAATAAAAGTAGAGTATGGGAACTATCCACAATATTTGTTTAGTTTAGTGGTTGGGAGCCACCAGGGTCTAAATCTTTAGATCTTTGTGAATTTGATGATTTCTAGATTAATCTAAATGAGTATTAATAATGCATTTAAAATAAAGTGAGTTTTGATCAAAATAATAAAAGATAAGGGTAAGGAAGAAAGGAAACATGATTAAAAATTATCATCTCAAATATTATGACAAAATTCTAATTACTTTGAGCACACATGAACCAATTTATGATGTAAAATAGCATGAACTTATATTACATCATAAATCAAGAAAAATTTAAAGGAAATGTATAAATCATAATTAAAAACCAAGTTTTAAAAGTTTTCTATTGTCATCTAAATAACCTAAGCACATCCAAATGCAAAGAAATTAAAATGAAGTATATTTGAGATCTTTATAGTTAATCTAGTATTATCACAAATCAATAGCCCTATGATAGAGAATGTGACTCAAAACAAGGAGAATCATTCAAATTCAAGATGACCATATGCAATTGAGAGACATCATGGACATTTAGCAAACTATCAAGACAATATTTTTAAAATTCCTTAGTTATATTAAATTCTCCTAGTATATAATTACTCAAAAGCTCTCTCTTTTACAAAATGGTACTCCTTGCTTATTTATAGGAAACATAGGCAATTTACCAGTTATATTTCATAAAATATCCATAGGCTAGATAAGGATAGTTTTCCTTAATACAAAGACACAATGCAAAAAGCCTTCATGCCAAATTTATAAGAATAAGTATATGCTAACAGACTAGCATATATTTTACAAAAAGAATATTCTTTTACAAATTACATTGGTGGTCCCTTTAATTAGCCTTGTCTAAGGATATCTTTCACCTTAGTGTATTTCTATTTTATTAACTCAAAATCCATTATAGGATTCATTACAAAAAAATCCTCTTCTTGACTTGATAACTTTTCAAATTCACTATTAACCTTAGCCATGAGTTCTTTAATACATTATACTTCTACAATCTACTTCCCTGTAGTAATAATGATGTCAAGGATTTTTTATTATCCTTAGCATAATGGCCTTGACTATCCTTAATGCCTTGGTTGTGGACACCAAATCTTTAATTGAATTATTTAGCACTAATCAGGTCCATAATAGTGGTTTGAGAAGGGTTGTCCAACAAACTCCCCAAAAGTTCTCCATTCTTGTTACCTGATCCTTATCTTACGTGATAAATTTATCAACATTGCTACACCAATTGATAAAATCTTCTTGTTTATCCATCAAAACTACCATGAGGATATCTAAATGTCTAAGCTTGATGATCTTAAAGTCTAGGGCCTACTTTATCTTATACACCTTGATGAGTTCTATCATCTGAGCTTGAGAATCCTACCACTGATTGATTAAGGTTTATGCCATCTCAACTTGATGGTTTAAATCACTTAATCTAATCTTGATGATCTTTAAATTCTCAAATGTATCCATCAAATATTTACTCATCACTTGTAATATGTTCGAAGGAATTGAGAGTAGGAATTGAGCCTCTAAATCCTACTTTTCATTCTCCAAGTTAAGGATCCTTTGTTTCATTCCTTGGATTCTAGCTAAGGTCATTATTTATTATGCCATTACCAAATTAGCTACATCCTCATGAAAGATATAATTTTCTCCTACTACCTACCCTTGAATGGGAATTAAGCCCACAAATGGTTCCACCTTTTGAAAGGTGAACTCCTCGATGCTAATAGTAGCCTTCCTTGTCACTACTCTCTCAAGACCTGATGTGTCTAGATTGAAGTGGACCTTTGGGTCAGACTCCTCTAGCTGTATCTACTTAGGAACTTCTATATTTGAATAGCCCCTAGGGTGTCAATTCCTTAGCTCTCCTTATTATGAAAATATTTGGATCCTTTTCTCTGCTTGTATATTTATAATGTCTTGGATCCATGGCTTAATATTATCTTGAGAATTTATGTCAACTCAACTTAAAGACAATGATGGAGAAAGAGGTGGGATTTTTTGAAATTTCCTATTAACAAACTAGTCAGGAATGGCTTGTCCATAAATAGTATTCTCATCACTAAAGAGGTTAACTTTATTGGTAGGGTGAGTGAAGGTTAACCTAGGCTTCTTTTTAGGTGTTAAGGGAGCCAAGGCCAATTATGATTATCTTTTTCCTCCATCTAGTGGAATCAAATCTTTTCTTATTGCATCAGATGGATCATCTTCCCTATCAAAACCATAGGTAGTCATAATGTCAACAAGGACACTCTCCATTATTTCTCTTACCTCTAGTGCAATCATGTTAATGACCTCCATTGGGGAAGAAAGCCTTTGCAGGGATAATTGGGGTTAAGGACCTTCACCAATTCTATGTTTTATCTTAGGATCCGCATTCAAAGCTTTACCCTTTCCTTTTATATCCTCATATTCCCTACCTAGGGTGTCTTTGTCAATTCTACTCATTGAGGCTCAAAATATTATCCTCCAATAGGTGGCTCCTAATGAGTAATCCTATATGGTCCTAGCAACAAGTGATAGTGTAAGGGATGTAGTTTCCATATCTCTCATGAGGGCTTATTGTCTCTGACTAGCTTATGTTCTAATTTTATGTTATAGTCCTTAATCCTAGATAAGACTTCTTCAAAGTTCTTTACCTTTGTGTAAATACCATCTCCCACACTTGGTTGATGTTTGTATTTAGTATTAGGGACCTTTTTATCCTATATTTGGTTGGCCACATCATCATTTGGGTCCCACATCTTAAGGTCATCTAGTTGGAAATCAAAAGAATACCTATGGATCATCATAATTTCTAGCTTCTTCTAATCTTTGATTCACAATCCTACCAATGTCTAGTGGAAAGGGGTGGACCTGAGCCTTCTTATTTTATTGCATATCTGATCCACTACTTGGATGATTTGATAAGTAATCTCTTTCTCTACAATATTATTAGGGACATGAATGGGCAATTTATATGGTTGAATCATGATTCCTTCTATCTTTATTATAGTGTAATTTGAATAGAACCATACATCCCCCATGGTTTCCACTTATCTTTTGATTTGAGGGTAGAGTCTTGGCATAGGGACCCTAGTGATTGCATCATAGATAGTTGGTAAAAAACCATCATAGATAAATTACATGTGGTTCTTATATTTGAATATATGTAATTTAGAGTAGTGGTCCTACCATCAAGGGACCAATTTTAGATGTCAGGTAAATATACAGAGGCTAAAAGTGAATCCAAAAGGTAAGACATCATAAAAAATTACTTGAAAGTCCTCTTGATGTCTATGAATTGTTTTGCCAATACAATCTTATTAGGTCTCTAATAAGAGGGGTTAAATTATATTCTAGTATGCAATGAACATAAGATGCCCAAACCTTGCTCACATAAGTAGTGGAAGGGGCACCAAAGGCTCTATTCAGTAAGGTCATAGATATCCTAATGCCCTCCCTAAATTGGATAATAATAATCCCACCATTAGGGGACTTGAAAACGTGGAAGCCTTGGATTAACCAAGGTGTGAGGACTGAATCCAAGTTTTTGGGTGTTTGTTCACTCTCTCATAGATGGGAGATCAACATGAGGAAAGGGGAGCTTGTAATAAGTTTCTAAAGCCATAGGGATATGCATACAACCTTTTTAGTGCATCCCTCTTAAATGATCCATTCCCCATCTATTCTATAATTAATAAAAATGGGAGAAAGGAGGTTGATACAATGCATTACCTCTGGTTTGGATATAGCATGATGGAGGCCTATTAGCTGAATTTAGACTAGGTCATTATATCTCTAGTACATAATGGCATTCCTCCTTTCCTCCTAGGAAATTGGTTATAACTCTTCCACAAGGAAGAATAACTTTAAAAAATTCTTGATTCCATGAACATTCAAGGGTATCAGGTCTAACTCTATGTCCTGGAAGATATTCCCTTCACTATTTGAAGTTAGATAAAGCTCTACTTTCATTTTTACATGTTGCCTTCCTACCACCATTGATGACATTGAATTATACTTGTAATGTCAGTAAGGGTTTCACTAGGGCACTTTATTCAATATTTAGTTGCACTATTTTGATTTATTTGTGATCAATTGAGCTGATTTAGGTCTTCTTTATAAAGGGCTTAGGGTTTTTGAGCTTTAATGGTGGAAATATCTAGATCTTAATCTTATACGTGCCTTAGATTTGATGGGACATTATTCTCATTCCCTCTAAATTTTTTATCTTAGGATATATTTTATTTTGATATTCAATGCTTACATGGATCCTATGTTACATGGCTCCATGCCTTTCATGGAAAAATTCATAAATGCTAGCTGGAGACTAGTCGTTGGCCTTCAAAAGCCTTCTTTATTTCGCTCTAAAAATCTGAATCTAGGTCCTTGCATTTCATTGGTCCTTTGATCCTTAAGTTAATTGGTTATGCCACATGTCAATCTCATGGGGAATTTGAAAATTTCTTAGGCTCATCAAACTATTGAATCAAATCTAGTGAGTGAGTGAGTGATCACTATTGATTTTTACAAGGTCTAAGTCATTTAATTAAGTACCTTTATTAAATGGGTCCTATCAGATTTTTATCCTTTAAATGGAAATCCACCATTTATTTTACTCATGGGGATATATGTTCCTTCGTTAATTACCCTAGCCATGGTTATGCCATGTTTCAAGCTTGCAAAGTCTTTTGAAAAGTCTTCAGGCTTGATGCACCGTTGGATCAAAACTAGCAAGCAAGTGATTAAAATTAAATCTTTACTGGGCTCAGATCATTAATTGCATGCCTTTAGTATGTGCATTGGCCATACATCAAGCTCATGAAGCCTTTGAAAATTATTCAAGCTAAATACACCATTGGATCAAATCTAGTAAGTGAGTGATCATCATTGGATCCTGTAAGATGCACACCTTTTAATCAATTCCATGACTATATAAACTTAGACTTAAAATGATGTTCCTAAAGTCATTTTATGTTAAGAAACATAAAATAACTTAGGTTAAAACCTTTTATGCTAAGTTTTCTTATGTAAAAATGCTAAAAATTCCTTTAAAGGGTATTTAGAAATGCCCCCTTTACTTAGGCTTTGAAAATTTATCGAAGTTAAATTTGATAAGTTTAGTAACATCAAATACATCCTCATAGGCATCGAATGATGGGAGATAACTTATCAAATTTAAAACAATAAAATTGCTTCAATCCAATGACTAAGTTCCATGTGTTAGGATTTCAAGGTTAAATTTGATGGGTTCAATAACATCAAAAATGTCCTCATAGACGTCAAATGATAGGAACAAACTTGTCAAATTTAAAAAAATGGAATTTATACCATTGATGGAGTTATTAAGCCTTTGGGATCGATGTGCACCATAAAATTAAAGCTTTTGAGATAAAGAGGACTATTGGATCATAATCAAAGTTCTTGATAGTGATTGGTTTCCCTTTTGATGTTGGCTTTGGTTTGTACTATTGGATCAAAATCTTTGATTGAGCAAGAAGTATCATATTTTCAAAAGTGCATGAGCTTTAAGTTAAGGCTTGATATGTATAAAGGTTAAGCCTAAGGTTTATAACTTAAAAAAAAAATCATGTTTATAAACATAAATACACTTAAACCTTAATAAGACTTATTTAATCCACAAGGGCTCTCAAGTTTTAAAAGGGAAAAAGGTCCAAGTCTTGATTTTATATTAAAATTTGGTCATGTTGAAATATATAATCAAATCTTAATATAAAGTTAGACTTAGGGTTGTTTAACCAAAAGGAAATAAAATTATGCTAGATTTTTCTTTCAAATGTTTGAATTCAAACCCCTAGGGTTCACTGTTTAGGAACCTTGGCTTTCTCCATGGAACCTATAACTAATCACCTTAAATATAATAATTAGCAACATTAGTCCATGAAACATAATCACAACCAGATGCACTGAGGCTCATGTCTTTTTTAATTGAATTTCCTTTAAAATTCAAGAGAGAACAATCCTTTCACAATCAATCTAGAACATAGATGTTTTGAAACATTCAAAAGGGTTCCCTTTCAACAAAAGCCAAAAAAAATGGGGGGTATGTTGGTCTCAACATATGGCAACTCATAGGGGAAACATAGTAATATGTTAAAATATAGGGTTCTGGTTTAGACCTATATATAAGTTTTTTAATCTCATTTTCACATATACCATCTCTTGAATCAATTTTTAGTTGAAATAAGCTTCTTATGTGTAAAATTTGAACTTTTATATTAAAATAAAAACATGTAGTGTGTACTTCGATACCACTTATTATTTGTCATGAGACTTCAAGAAACAATGTCTAGGTTCATATCCTTTTGTCCATTACATTTGACTTTGAGCATATTTAAATATTATCTTGAGAATAGTTTCTCTTCATTTAGAGGAGGCTTGGGCATTTCTCTATTTCCAGCTAGACATCTATAGCCCCAAAAAAAATACCTTTAGATCCACTTATGGCCTTGCTCGACTATCAACTAGGCATCCATAGCCCTAGTGGAGATTGCCTGAATCACCTCTGAATTTACATCTTTTGATTTAGCATTAAGTATTTTTTTTTTTAAAGGTTGGGAGATAGGACATCTTGGTTTAAGGATTTGGTCAAATGTCTTGGACTTAGGATACTCTCCTTTAGTTGAAACTTTAATCCCAGACAAGGATGTGTTTTAAGTGTAAGCATGAATGTGAATTAACAAACTAAATTCACATTATACACTTATGATTATTCTTAAAAATAAGCTTTGATTCTGAATAAGGTTTGAATATTTGTGGGAATTTAGATCTTATACCTATATATACCATTGATTTTGGTTGTATCATGATGCTTTATCACCACCTCATGTTCACTTTTTTAAGATTCATAGTCACACTTTTTTGAGCAATTAAAAATAAATATAATGTACGAGAATTTACTATAACCAAGGAACACCACCAAGAAGAAAATATGAAACATAAACAAAAAAACCAAAAATAGATAAGCATAAGCAAAAACATATATAAAATCCTAGCAAGACAAAAAAAAACAAGAAAAGAAACTAACTAGCCTACATACTCTAACCTTACCAATCTTATAGATTTATTCCATGAAAACCCTTGGTGGGGCAACAACAAAGTAATGCTTGAGGTATTACCCATTGGTGGGTAAAGTAAAATCTACTCCTTGAATTTCCTTCAACCTAAAAGTGTTATTTCATAATATATCTATAATTTAGTACAAGTCAATCCACAAAGGGGTGAACTTACCATGTTTGCCTTTAGGCTTTGATGCCTTGTCTCAGAGGAGGACTAGGTATCCCCACCTAAACACCTTCACTTTGGACATTTTATCAAACCATATTTTCATGGTTTATTGGTTCCTACTAAATTTTTTAAATTCCTTTTCCCTAGCATCTTCCATTTGAATGATGTCTAATAGCCTATAATTATCAAGTTCCTAGTTGTCCTCCATGTATTCTTGCATGAATGTGAACATAGGAAAATTCAAGGTGATGGGAAAGATAGGATACTAACCATATAATAATAGAAATGGTGAAGCCTTGAAGGATTTTCTGATCCTAATTTTGTCTACCCATAATGCAAACTTAAGGATTTTATGCCATGTTCTGGGTCTATCTTCAACAGACTTTTTGATTGCTATCATCAGGTTTTTGTTTGTGGATTTAGAAACACCATTTCCTTGAGGATATTGATTAGAGTAAAACTTGATTTCAATTCCTTTGTCATAATCCCATTTTATCATTTCAATGGATATTAAGGCACATCCATTGTCACAAATAAAGGAAACTAGGGTTCCAAATCTAGTGTAAACATTTTCCTCTAAGAAATTAATCACCTCTTCTTTCTAGTATTGCTTAGTGGCTACTACCTCATTCCACCTAGTGTAATAGTCTATAGAAATTATGACATATTTGTGACCTTCAAAAGAATTAGGGCTGATCACTCCTCTGAAGTCTAATAACCATTGTTCAAAAGGCTTGTCCACCTTCACAGGTTATAAAGGCATGGCTACTTTTGGCTTTTTTTGTTGAATTTCTAGCATGAATGACACTCCCTCACATGTTTGTGTGCATATTTGAAAAGGGTGGGCCAATAATACCCAACCCTAAAAATATTTTGGAATATGGTTCTCCCTAAAGGATGTACACTATCCAAATTTGTATGGAAATTAGACATGATTTGAGAGGCCTCTTCTTTTGACACACATCTTAAGTATATCCCTTCAAAGTTTTTCCTATAAAGGACTCCATGTTTGATGAGGTAATGGGATGATTTGAGCCTTAAAGATATCTTTAGTTCTCTAGTGAGTCCTAGGGGACAACTACATCTGATAAGAAGATTCATTAAATAGTCATAGCATTCATTGGGTTGGAAGTTCTATTGATCTACTTGCATGAGATGGAGCTTAGGGTCAATATTGGCAAACATCTAAACTAAGCCTTGACATTTCACTAATTTGGAAATTTTCATCTCTATATAATACTCTTGTATAATTTCCATCCACTTGCATCTTCTTTCCCCAAGCTCATTCTGACTCAACATAAGCTTTGTGGTTGGGTCAGGTAAAATGGCATGCACCTTGTTTCCAAGGAGGTAATGTCTAAAATTTTTTATTACCTTTACCAAGGCATAGGCTTACTTATCAATTATGGAATAGTTCGCCTCTACATTTTTGAAATTAGTGCTCATGAATGCTATAAGGTGATCATTTCCATCAACCTTTTGAGTTAAGATAGTAACTATGGTGTGGTCAGAAGTAAATGAAGACAAGAAAAATTCCTTTGAAAAGTCAGGACTTATCAAGAATGGGGCTTGATTGATTGCTCTTTTAATGTCAATAAATGTTTTCTTGGATTCATCATTCCAATAAATATTAGAATCTTTATTAAGCATATCATTCAAAGTTTTGACAATCTCAGAAAAGCTTGAAATAAACTTCCTCATGAAGTTAATGTTGCCAAAGAATGACTTTAGTTATTTCTAACTATTGGGCAGCCCAATTTTAGAAATGGTCTACACTCTATTAGGATCTACAGAGATCCCATATTTGGTAATGACATTCCCTAAAATGTTTCCTTTAGTGGCATAAAATATGCTTTTCTTGGGGTTAAGAGATACACCATACTTCTTACATCTATCAAATACTTGTCTCAAATGGATGAAATGTTCTTCTCTATTCCTAGAGAATACTATGAGATTATCCATATATTTGATGATGCATTTTCCCACTAAACCTTAGAAATATTGGTCCATGGCCCTCTAAAAAATTTACCCTACATTAATTAATCCAAAAGGTATTCTCTTGTAAGCATATGTTCCCCATTTAGTATTAAAATTTGTTTTCATCATGTCTTCTGGAGCAATAAGCACCTAGTTATATATAGAAAATCCATCTAAAAAGGACATGATGGAAGATTTTGAAATATCTTGGATAACTTGGTCTAGAGAAGGCAAGGGGTAATTATCCTTTTAGATGCTCTATTTAGATTTATGAAATATATACATAATCTTATTTCCCCATTATTTTTTCTAACTGGGACTGGGTTTACAACCCAAGTGGAATGCCTAATAAGAAGCATGATCTTTGCATCCAATAGTTTCTTGACCTCCTTAAAGACCATGGGTTCTAAAATAGGGTTAATTGGTCTTTGATTCTATCTAAAGGGTTTATAACCCTCCTAGAGAGGTATAGTATGAGTAATAACCCTTAGGTTAAATATTTTTAGATATTCATAGGACCAATTAATTACATCATTGTATTTTGTAAGCAGCTCTCTAGATTTTCTATTTTCCATTTTAGTGCAAGTCTTCCCTATATTCACCATTTGGGGCTGATCATGTGGGCCAAGGTTTATTGCATGATAGTCCTTGAAACTTACCTTGGGTTGCTAAGGTGATTTAAAAATCTTTTCAAGGTCAAATAGTCTTTCCAATGAAATCATCCCTTTAGGTATCTTATTTTCACTTAGCTAGATAATTTTACCATTAATTTCCTTCTAAGGAGAAGTTTCATCAGCTTTATCAATAATGTGAGCTTCAAAATCTCCAAAATTAGTCAATAAATCCATAATTTGTTGATCATCATTAAAAACTTAGAAGTGATTTATGTTGTTAGGGACTAAGGGACATGTTACAAGCTCAATACTAAGGTTTTGAGAATCATGATTAGGAATGAGGTTAGCAATAGTAGAAAGAAGCTCATCAACAAATTTGTTTTCTTCCCTAGGGATAGATAAGATATTGAAGGCATTAAAAGATTCCATCAAGTCCCAAACTCTAAATTTGTACCTCTTAAGGAAAGATAGCTTACACTGGTACTTTCTCCTTACTTGATTAATTTGAAGTTCAAAATCTCCATAAATAAGGAGTTATTTAACCTTGTGCTTGATGGCAAGCTATAATCCTAGGATGAGAGCCTCATACTTAGTGAAATTATTGTAAGGGAATTATAACCTATAATATGCATGGCATTGTTTTTATGTAGTGTCTATCAATACAATACCAACCCATTTACATTTGTCACCATCAACATATAAATTTCATAGGCTAGGAATTGGAGGTGAGCTCTTAGAATCATTTTAATTTATATTTTCTAAAGTGAAATTTCCTAGATCAGAATCTAGGATGTTTACCCTTTCATTGACAACATTGTATTCTGTTATCATGTGTTTCATTTTAGGTTCCCTTTCTACTCTTATTTGATTTGGCACACCTTTACAAGGTATCCACAAGTGTGATAAAATATTAGACATGTACCATTTAAGGCCTTATTCCATTCTCTACTCAAGAGAAATCCATAAGCATTAGGAATATATACCACTTGTATGTCAATGAATTTTTGAACCTTTGGTTCACTAGCCAATTACATATGCACATTTAATAGTTCCCTAATGACCTTGAGTCTGGATTTATCCAATTAAGTAACCACCCTATCAAACTTGATTGGTGTTAACCCAAGTTGTTCACATATCCCAGCAAGCATGATGTTGGTTGAGGCTCCAAAATCTAAAAGACAATTATGGAGATTCTTCCCAAACATCTTAATTGTAAGCAAGAAGGGTGGGGACTCTACTTTGGTTACTTATATAACTACATTAGCACTATCAATTTTAGGGGGCTTCCCAAGTTTTTTAGATAATGATTCCAAGAGTAAATCTATTTTTTCTATAATTTGGGTCAGCTCATGCAGAGTCATGTTGGCTTTAATATTTTTCATATCTTCCATAATATTGTAACCAGTCTTGTTTGAAGGATCAATAGTAGGATTGGAAGAGCTTCCTTTGGGAGGTTCAAGATTATTCTTTGATATAGTGTTTGGAGGGGTCACATAGTTGTTAAGTGGAGTAGAAGTGGTTAATCATTTCTTTTACTCTATATTTCTTAGAGGATATGTATTTAAGAACTACTAGAATGCTTGAATCTCTTTAAAGATATTCTCAGGCTCATTATCTTCTTGAAAAAGGAATTGAAAATTTTATACCATATGTACTTGATCAAATGGTTTATATTCAGAAAGACCTATAGCAACATCTTTGTTTGAAACCACTTCTAATGTGTCAAGTTCTTCCTGGAAAGCTTCAAAGGATTTAAAAAATTTAATGTAGTTAATCTCACCATGTTTGGAGGTAGCATGCACCCTATAGTAGTTTGGTAAGGCAATATTAGTGAGATTGATATCCATATTCCTTTTCCTATAAGAAGGCTCATTAGCTTTATTATTGTATAAAATTTCATTCTAAAATAATGTTTAACAATCTTAATGCATCTTTGAAAGATTTAACATGTTCCTTTGTGGTTGTAATACTAGTTGGACTAAATATTGGCAAATATTTTTTAGGATTACATGGTAAGTCATAAAACACACCTGGTATATTGATGGGGTAAATTAAAATCCATGCCATATTTTGATGAATATTGAACACAGGAATCCCTTGTAAGGGTGAAGATGGTAGAGACTTAGAATGCCTACACCTTCCTCTATCTTTCCTAGTTTTTTTGTGAATTTTTAGCTCGAGCAAGGGTTGTCTAGTCTATGAATGTGATCCATTCTTGATCCCTAGAAATTCAATCTTGAAGATTAAATATTATATTTTAAAATATGATGAATCAAGTTAGATATTCATAGATAATCAATAATAAACTTGTATATCTTATTTTTTAAGGATTTTCTCATAAAAGGACAAAGGACATCAATCTTTGACTAAACAAGATCAAAGATGTGATGAATCATGCAAAGATGATCATTATTTGCAACTTATGACTCAAATAAACTTCCTATTGACAAATAATCATCAATTTTAACTAGAACAAGCCATCTTAATTTCAAATACTAATGAATTCTTAACACCAAAAGCCGTATTTACTAGGATTAAGCATATGTATCCAAAGAATATCAATATTTTTCTAAGTAAACCCAAATATTGGTATAAAATTTTAAATTTCACCAATATTTACATAATTTATACTTAAAAGAAACAAAACCATGTAAAATATAGAGTGATCTTTTATCAAATACACCAAAACTAGTAAAGATCTTTAAAGATTTATGGCCCTTCTTTTAGCACCAATGGAGCTTCCTATTGATGATTTTAAATGTACCACAAGTGCTCTTATATTTTGATTAACACTTCTCATTTTAGGATTTGAAAAATCCAAGGAATGAGTTGTAGTTTGTGACAATTCGGTGATGTCTATGGTAGAATAGAAGCAGAGTATGGAAACTTTCCACAATATTTATTTAGTTTAGTGGTTGGGAGCCACCAAGGTCTAAATCTTTGGATCTTTGTGAATTTTATGATTTATATATTAATATAAATGAGTATTAACAATTATATTTAAACTAAAGTGATTCTTGATAAATAAATAAAAAGAAAAGAGAAGGGTAAGGTAGAAAGGAAACATGATTACAAATTCTCATCTCAAATGTTATGACAAAATTCTATTTAATTAGAGCACACATGAATCAATTTATGATATAAAATAGCATGAACTCAAATTACATCATAAATTAGGCAAAATTTAGAGGAAATGTATAAATTAGAAGTAAGAACCAAGTTTAGTTTAAACATTTTCTATTGTTCTCTAAATAGCCTAAGCACATCCAAATATAGAGAAAATAAAATGAAGTATACTTGAGATATTTATATTTAATCTATCATTAGCATAAATCAATAGCCTTATGCCAAATAATGTGACTCAAAACAAGGATAATCATTCAAATTCAAGATGACCATATGAAATTGAGAGATAACATGGACATTTAACAAACTATTAAGAAAATATTTTTATAATTCCTTAGTTATTTTTAATTCTCCTGGTATATAATTGTTCAAAAGCTCTTTATTTTATAAAATGGTACTCCTTGCCTATTTATAGGAAACATAGGCAATTTAATGGCTAAATTTCTCAAAATATCCACATGCAAGATAAGGACAGCTATCCTTAATAAACCGACACAATGTGAAAGGCCTTCATGCCAACTTGACAATAATAAGTATATGCTAATAGACTAGCATATATTTTACAAAAAGAATATTCTTTTATAAATTACATTGGTGGGCACTTCAATTATCCCTTTCTAAGGAAGTCTTTCACCTTGGTTTATTTCTCTTTGATTAACTTAAAATATACTTTAGGATTCATTAGACAATCCTTTTCTTGACTTGCTAACTTATCAAATTCACTATCAACCTTAGCCATGAGTTCCTTGATACATTATGCTTCTAAAATCTACTTCGATATAGTAATAACGATGTCAATAATATTTTGATTATCCTTGTAATAATTTCCTTGATTGTCCTTAATGCCTTATATGTGGACACAAACTCTCTACTTGAATTCTTCATCATTAATCAAGTCCATAGTAGTGGTTTGAGAAAGGTTTTCCAATAGACTCGCCAAAATTTTCTCCATTCTTGTTACCAATTCGATGTCTTCCTTGATGAATTTATCAATATTGGTACACTAGGTGATCAAATCTTCTTACCTATCCATCAAAACTACCATGAGGATATCTAAATGTCTAAGCTTGATGGTCTGAAGTCCAAGGCCTGCTTTGTCCTATACAACTTGATGGTTCTATCATTTGAGCTTGAAAATCCTACCACTGAGTGATTAAGGTTTGTGCCATCTCATCTTGATGGTTTAAATCACTTAATCTAATATTGATGCTCTTTAAATTCTTATATTTATCTAGCAAATATTTACTAAGCACTTGTAATATGTCCTCAAGAATTGAGAGTAGGACTTGAGCCTCTAAATCTTGCTTTTCCTTTTCCAAGTTGAGGATCCTCTAACTCATTCCTTGGATTCTTCCCAAGGTAATTATTTATTGTTCCATTACCAAACTATAAACATCCTCTTGAAATATAGGATGTTCTCTTGTTGCCTACCCTTTAATGGGAGTTAATCCCGCAAATGGTTCTACCTTTTGGAAGTTGAACTCCTTGATGCAAATAGTAGCCTTCCTTGTCACTACTCTCTCAAGACTTGATGTGTCTAGGTTGAAGTGGACCTTTGGGTTAGACTCATTTAACTATAGCTACTCAACAACTTCTATATTTAAACTCCTAGAGGTCCTTAGGGTGTTAATTCCTTGGCTCTCCTTGTTATGAAGGATTTGGATCCTTCTCTCTACTTATCTGTTCACAATGTCTTGGATCTATGGCTTGATATTGTCTTGAGAATATATGACAAATTGAATTAAAGCTAATGATGGAGAAAGATATGGGATTTTCTATAATTTTCCATCAATAAACCTGTCAAGAATGACTAGTCCATATATAGGATTCTCATCACTAAAGAGGTTAACTTTACTGGTAGGGTGAGTGAAGGTTAACCTAGGCTTATTTTTAGGTGTTAGGGGAACCAAGGCTAATTATTATTGTCTTTTTATTCCATATAGTGGGATAAAATCTTTAATTTTTTTATCATAGGGATCATCTTCCCTATCAGAACCATAGAAAGTTGTAATGTCAACAAGGGGACTATCCACTATTTCTCCTACCTCTAGGTAAATCATGCTAATGACCTCCACTAGGGAAGAAGGCCTCAATAGGGATGCTTGGGGTTGAGGACCTTCACCAAGTCTATGATCTATCTTGGGCTCCTTAATCATAACTTTACCATTTCCTTTTATGTCCTCAGGTTACCCAACCTAGGGTGGCTTTGTCAATTCTACTCATTGATGCTCATAAGATTATCCTCCAATAGGTAGCTCTTGATGAGCAGTCCTAGATGGTCATAAAAAAAATTTATATTTAAAGGGATGTATTTTACATATCTCTCCTAAGGTCTTATTGTCTCTGACTAGTCTATGCTCTAATTTGATGTTGTATCCCTTTACCCTGGATAGGACCTCTTCAAAGTTCTATGCCTTTATGTAAATACCATCTCCCACACTTGGTTGATGTTTGTATTCAGTCTTTGGGACCCTTTTATCTCAGATGTGGTTGGAAATGTTTTCATTTGGGTCCCACATCTTAAGGTCATCCATTTGGAAATCAAAATAATTTCTATGGATCACCATAATTTCTAATTGCTTCCAATATTTGATCACAATCCTACTAATGTCCAATGGAAAGGGGTGGACCTAAGCCTTCTTATATTTCATGTATATCCCATCCAATCCTTAGATGATTTTATAAGCAATCTCTTTCTCTAAAATATTATTAGGGATATGAATGGGCAATTTATATGGTTGAATCATGATTCCTTCTATCCTTATTACAGTTTAATATAAATAGAACCATACATCCCCCATGGTTTCCACTTGTATTTTGATTAGAGGGTGGAGTCTTGGCATAGGGACACTGGTGATTGCCTCATAAATAGTTGGTAAAATGCCATCATAGATAAATTTCATGTGGTTCTTGTATTTGAATATATGTAATTTAGAGTAGTGGTGAGAGATAGTGGTCCTGCCATCAAGGGACCAATTTTGGATGCCAGTGAAATCTATAAAGGCCAAAAGTAAATCCAAAAGGTAGGAAATCATAAATAATTTCTTAGAGATCCTTATATTGATGGTTGTGAATTTTTTGGCCAATAAAAATCTTATTATGTCTCCAATAAGAGGGTTTTAATTTCATTCTAGCATGCAGTGAACATAAGATACCTAGACCTTGCTCACATTATTAGTAGAAGGGGCACCAAAGGCTCTATTCAATAAGGTCATAGATATCATAATTACCTCCCTAAATTTTAAAATAAGAATCCCACCATAAAGGGACCTAAAAACATGGGAGCCTTGGATTAACCAAGGTGTGAAGACTGAATCCAAGTTTTTGGTGTTTGTCCACTCCTTCATAAATGGGAGATCAACATGAGGCAAGAGGAGCTTGTCATAAATTTCAAAGGCCATAGGGGATATGCATGCAACCTTATTATTTCTCCCTTATTAAATTATCCATTCCCCATATATTTTTTAATCAATGATGATGGGAGCAAGGGTTTGATATAATACATTACCTCTGGTTTGGTTGTAGCATGGTGGAGACCTACCAGTTGAACTAAGACTAGGTCATTATATCTCTGGTGCATAGTAGCATTCCTCTTTTCCTCCTAGGAAATTGGTTACAATTCCTCAACAAGGAAGAATAAATTATACTAGTTCCTGATTCTATGCACATTCATGGATGTCAGGTCCAACTCTATGTCCTTGAAGATTTTTCCTTCAGTATCTGAAGTTAGATAAAGCTCTATTTCTATTTTAATATGTTGCTTGCCTACCACCATTGATGACACTGAATTATACTTGCAAGGTCACTTAGGGTTTCATTAGGGTACTTTATTCAAAATTTAGTTGCAATATTTTGATTACTTTTTGATCAATTGAGTTGACTTGGGTCTTCTTTATAGAGGGCCTAGGGTTTTTGAGCTTTAATGGTGGAAATATCTATCTCTTAATCTTATACATGCCTTAGATTTGATGGGACCTTATTCTCATTCCCTCTATGTTTTTGAGCTTAGGATATCTTTGATTTTGATCTTCCATGCTTATGTGGAGTCTATGTGGCATGGCTCCATGCCTTTCATGGAAAAATTCATAAATGTTAGTTGGAGACTAGCCATTGGCCTTCAAAAGCTTTCTTTATTTTTCTATAAAAATATGAATCTAGGTCCTTACATTTCATTGGTCCTTTGATCCTTAAGTTCATTAGTTATGCCATGTGTCAAGCTTATGGGGCCTTTCAAAAGTCTTACAACTCGTTGCACCATTGGATCAAATCCAGTGAGTGAACGATCACCATTGATTTTTTACAAGGTTCAAGTCATTTAATTGAGCACCTTTATTAAATAGATCCCATCAAATTTTCATACTTCTAATGGTAAGCCACCATGCATCCTCCTTATGGGGTTCTATTTTCCTTTGTTAGTTACCCTGGACATGGTCATTCCATGTGTTGATCTTGTGAAGCCTTTTGAAAAGTCTTTGGGCTCGACATATTATTGGATCAAATATAGCTAGAAAGCAATCACAATTAGATCTTTGTTGGGCCTAAATCATTAACTGCGTGCCTTTGGGATGTACATTGGCCATGCATCAATATCATGAAGCATTTGAAAAGTGTTTGGGCTCAATGCACCATTGGATAAAATCTAGCAAGAGATCAATCATCATTGGATCCTCCAAGATGCACACCTTTTAATCAATTCCATGACTATATAAACTTAGACTTAAAATGATGTTCCTAAAGTCTTATTATGTTAAGAAACATAAAATAACTTAGGTTAAAAACTTTTATGCTAATTTTTCCTATGTAAAAATGCTATAAATATTTTTAAAGGGTCTTTAGAAATGCCCCCTTTGTTAGGCTTTGAAAATTTATCCAAGTTAAATTTGACAGGTTTGGTAATGTCAAATACATCCTCATAGACATCAAATGATGGGAGAGAAATTGTCAAATTTAAAATAATGTAATTGCTTTGGTCCAATGATTGAGTGACATGCATCAATATTTCGAGGTTAAATTTGATAGGTTTGGTAATGTCAAATACATCCTCACAGATGTCAAATGACAAGAACAAACTTGTCAAATTTAAAACAATGGAATTGTTACCATTGATGGAGTCTGTAAGGCTTTGGGGTCGATGTATGCCATCAAATTAAAGTTTCTGAGGTAGTGAGGACCACCATATCATAATCCAAGTGCTTGACATCAATTATTTTCCATTTTAGTGTCAGATTTGGTTCACATTTTTGGATCAAAATCTCTGATTAAGTGAGAAGTGTCAGATCTACAAAAGTACACGAGCTTTAGGTTAAGGCTCAATATGTATAAAGTTTTATCTTAAGGTTTATACCTTTAGAATTTGTTCATGTTTACAAATACAAATACACTTAAACCTTAATAATACTTATTTAATCCAAAAGGGATCTCAGGTTTTAAAAGGGAAAAATTTCCAAGTCTTGATTTTATATTGATATTTAGTCATGTTAAAAAAACATAATCAAATCTTAATATAAAGTTAAACTTAGGGTTATTTAACCAAAAGGAAATAAAATAATTCGATAGATTTTTATTGTGAATATTTCAATTCAAACCCCTAGGGTTTACTGCTTAGGAACCCTGGCTTTCTCCATGGAACCTGTAACTAATCACCTTAAAGATAATCATTAGCAATATTAGTCCATGAAACATAATCACAACTAGATACACTAAGGCTCATGTCTTTTTTAATTGAATCACCTTCAAAATTAAATATATAACAGTACTTTCAAATTAAATCTAGAACACATATTTTTTAAAACATTCAAAATGGTCCCCTTTCAACAAAATCAAAAAAAAATGGGGGGTATGTTGGTCTCAACATGAAGTTGACTGTGTTTTTCTGCTTGTTAATCTATGCACCCTATAGGTTTTTCTCCATTTTGGATAATTCCATATGAACCAATTGGTGATGTTGACTCTAGAGGATGTTGGATCTCTTTTTATATGCCCTTTATTATTATTTTTAGGTTTCATGGTGTTTTAGTGAGCAAATCATCTCAAGTTGACATATTGGTCTCACTTGGGATGATAGGTAGGTTTCCACCATCTATAGAGTTTGTCATGCTTTGGAAATGGTTTTATAGTGTGTATAGAAGTTCATAACCATGTTTTAAATGTCTTCTTGGTCCCCTCTTTAAATCTCATTATTTAAGGAAAATTCTCCATGAAGGTGTAGTCATATGCAACTTACCAGTTAGGCAACCATTAATGAACATGTATAGGTGCCATGAAGGAGGAAAATCACATTGAAATGGATGTTTTGAAGTTGGTTCTAGGACCATAATAATTATTAGAAACAATTTGGGAAATTGATAAAGATTCTTCACCTATTTGTGAAGATCAAACAATGCACATTGCCCATATTCTACTCACTGCTTGTATACAATTCAGAATTTACATCTATAGGTATCCTCTTGGAAACCAAGCATTTTGAAAATGATCATTTGAGTTAGTTAGGGTCATTGAAAATCAAAAGAGTATATTTTAGACTTTTGAGAATATTTTAAAAATCATATATGTCACAAAATAGGCACCGTGTCCAAGCTTGAAACTTTGCTACCTATGTATGAAGTAATCACTTACAAGTGGTGAAAATAGAGGATTGAGGTACTTGATGGGATGTTAAAGCATATAATGAAACTTTTCTTGGAGTCTTATGGTGTTAAGTAGATAATGACACACATTTTTTAAATGATAAGTGGATACACAAGAGGGGAGTTTAGCTCTAAAGGTGAAAGGAATATGTTTATGCCCTTTGTCCCTAAAATAGGAAAACAAAGGTTCAAGCCAGTTGTGAATATATTATATTGGTGTTGTCAATATTTTTTAAGATTATAAATGTCCTTTAATTATTTCCATATCATAGGAGTACATATTTAAAAAATAAGGAGGTGATTTATCCCTATGTATTTCTTATTAGGAAGGCTTGAAGATGCTCTTTGAACCACTGTTCTCAAGCAGTGATTACCTACAGGTTTGAGCTATAAAGAGACCCTTTTTCACCAAGGTTGTAAACTAGACATTATCTCCATGGTTAAATGTTTATAATAGTTTAGAGGACCATTTTTGACCTAATATATCATCAAAGAGGCTCATAAGCTATGTTTAGACCCTTATATACACCTACAAGTGTCTACATCATGCACATATGCACCTATCAGCTGACTTTGAGTTTTATATCATCCATGAGGACTTAGGTATGGAAACATAAAAATTATAATATTTAATATTTTTAAAACTATCTCAAAGGATCCAAGGGTGGTGTGTAGCCTATCAATCAAATAATCAACACCTACAAGTATACTAGTCACAACACAGTTGACTATGTTTGATTATGGTAATAGTGAGTAGATTTGAATACTATGAGTGTTGATAGTGTATAGTGCAAGGTGAAACATAATTTTTAAATGTAATAAATTACCATGGAAATATTAAATAAAGGATTTTTCAATGTTCCAAGGTCAAACTCAAGCTAGGAATACCTATAGGATTCATTATTAAGGAAGACAGTCAGGGATCATAGTCAAAAGACCTTGACCAGTCAAACAAGCCTATAAGTACATTGACTTGATTTAAAGATAATACAAAATGAATTAAAGGATATATATGAAGTATAAATCATATATAAAATTAAAAAACATAATTTACACCTATAGGGGTCAACATTGATTGAGAAGAATAGTACATAGTCAACAAACACACTCAGTTTGAGCAGATAAAGGTTATAAGGAGCATGTGGAAAGTTGGAGAAGAAAATTAATATTTTAATCCATAAATAATGATCATAATAGTCTTATGTGTATCTCATGATAGATATGGAATAGAGGAGGATCTCTTTTCAAGTGCACATACAGTTCATGTGATAAATCTTGCTTGCAACCTATCTTCTTAGGAGCTTATTTTAGATTTGGAGGAGTCAAAAGGTATAGAGTCATAGTCAAAGGCTCAAATTTAGTAAATATAACCTTTAAGAATTGGATAAACTCCTCAATTAATGACAATTTTTTGATTAAATAGGGGAGTTCCCTTTATTTTATCTCAGATAGAGGGCACTCCCCTTAGGTGTAAATTGGTAAGTTTTGGGGAAAAGGGGATAAAGGGTGATCTAAGGAATTGATGGACATTTATAGGAGGATTATGAGGCTTTATAACTCCTATTAAAACATAAAATAACAATAAATAATGGGTGAATCTTAACAGGGTATCCAAAACCATCAAGTTTACAAGTAAGCCCATTCAGCATGGTGAAACCTAGATTCCAAATGAGAGACCAATGCCACTTCCAACTCTATAAGTGGATTAAAATGAAAAAAAAATGTTTATGTGGGTATAATATATTTTTTTGAGATATTGGTATGTAGATAAAATTGTGAGAAAGTCATTTTGGGTCTTAAAACAACTCAAACCTATTAAGCAAGGTTTTGGCCTAGTGTCCAAATGAGGAGTCATTCACACTTATAGAATTAGATATGCATTATAACTTATTGGATCATGTTCATAAGGTCATTATAGGTGTGTTTAATCTTCCAAATTGAAAATAGAGCATCAAAAATTATTTTTTGGTCTCAAAGACAACATTAGGCCTATTGAAATGAGGAATCAATCATGACAAGATAATTTTGGATGCTCACATCTCTCTTGATGATTTTCATGGGGGAAAAATAAGTTTATAGGAATTATAAAAGGTCATGAAAAACCTTATTCTATATTTTTTTTGAAATTTTAATTTTCCATATTTATGAACAAAGCTTAAGAGTGTGAAATAGGCCTAAATCCTTACTAAACCCTTGAAGTGACTAGTTTAGAGAAATAGAGATGGAAAGATACTCTAATGACATAGTTTTCTTAGGATGATGATTAGATGTTGTATAATAATAAATAAATATACTTCCCATACTTTTTAGCTATACAAAATTGTATTGACAAGGTATAAAATAGGGTACTTTTGACTATTTTGTGTAATGTGTAGGTTATAGGGATTTTCAAGGAAGATATAAACCTGGGATAACCCCTAATGTAAATTTAATACTTCATAAAATCTCTTAATTTTTCAAACAATAGCTCTCATCTCAACCAGTCAAAATTGGCATAGCAAACACAATGGTGAGAAGGGTGAAAACTTTGTGTGAGCCTTTTTAAGGTGTACATGAGTGGTATAAGGCCATGTAAGGTATTGAAACATGTCATACACTCATTCCCATGTATTTTAATGGAAAACTAAACCCAAATTGGAGGTAAAGTGTGTAGGGTGCATGAAAGAGGAATTTTTTACACTGTAGATGGTGATAGCTCATTTTGAGGAGATTTCAGATGACCAAGACTACAACCAATGCATGGAGAGGCATGTATGAAATCATTTCCATTCATTCCAATAATCATACCTATCCCTAATTATTTTTGGGATGTTCAAATATGTAAAAATAATGAAAGCAATTTTTTGAGGTAGAATGAGAACTTTCATGAGTTTCATGCCTTGTATGGCCACTTGTATCTTATAACCTTGCATGGTTCATCCCACATCCTATTATCATACAAAATTAACTCTTTTTATTAGCTTGACAAGTGTCCTTATGACCATTTTAATTATTTATTATCCTATCTCTCTTAAGTTCTATAATAACAAGCCATTTTGGCCATTGTAAATTATGCTCCACCTGAGTGTGGAGAAGCCCTACTCATTTACATACCATTTGATCAATAATACTACTGATTTTTACCTCTTCCATTATTTTTCATAGTGTACTCACTTTAATGTTTTATTTTTCTTGAGTGATGATTCTTGTTTCCTTAACATATTATTTCATTCTCTCACCTATTTGTAGTTGGAAAGCTTCTTGTAGGGCATGCTAAGTGTTCTAGGAAGTGTCAAGGTTTAGTGAGTTAGTCTATTAAATAATTCCATTTAATTCCTCTTGTGTAGTCCTACTATCCTAAACATTCATCCATAACCTCATAATGTAATATTGATGTGAGAAGATGCAGATTGGAGAAGTGTATGTTTGGTTAGTCTCTTGGTTTTATGTGTAACATGCAACTGGTTAGAAGTCATCAACTTATTTGGTGTATCACCTCCATTAGGATAGTTTTATTTCAATTTTATCTATCCCTCCCAATTTTATGCATAGTTGTGATCCAAAGTGGTACATCAAGGGGGCTATCCCTATCTAGAGATTCACCTCTTTCACAGGTTGCCCACAAACCTAGAGGTGTTTCATTTGTGTCACTTGGATGAGGAGAGATAAGACATATTATCAAACATTGAAAATCTAAGAGATAATAGTTTCATTCAAATAATCGATTATTAACCTTTGACGATTCAATGATGTGTGAATAGGGTCTTGTTAAGAAACTTCTACCGAGCTCTCTAATCAACATAAATACAATGAGCTTCACCCGATCATATTAAAATAACATTATGTTATGTTTAAATCATTTAGTTGTAAAGTTATGCATTTAAATTTGTTTAAATTTTCTTAACATATTTTATGATGTCTTTGAGAAGCTAACATAATTTTATCACTTGATCTCATAGGATGTCAATTTAAATCTATGGTTTGTGACACCTCACAAGATTTCAAAATTAAGATAGTGGTATAAAGGATGGGTGTCTACCTCACTATGATTTTCAATTCCTTAGGGATTCATCATATCCTACACAAGACAGTTGGAGTAAATATATCAAGTTCATGAAATATGTGGCATCATCTAAAGAACTCATGAAAGAGATAGACATTAGAATTCAAATCCTAGGGTTATGTATGACAATCTTAGCCCCCATTAGTAATCCCATTCAAATCCAAGCTACCATGCATCCCCTACACATCCCACTATGATCTAGAATCCCACAAGTTTATATGACATGTCTCAAGTGTGATCAACTAGATTGAATAGCCTTCTGAGGTGATATATGTCCCTTGAGGATTAATCTAAGGTGACTATGTGTCTTCACTACATTAAATACATCTAAATCTCATGAGAGCTCTCAAGGCTAACATCTAGGATCACCCAAGCCATCTAATCAAGGCCTAATTGTATATAGTTATTCAAGGCTCCTTTTGAAGATGGCAGTTGACATAAGAATGAATAAAAGATCATGATAATGATGCATGTCCATTTTGGGTCCATGTAATTATGTCACATGTCATTCCTATGAATCTATATTTGAGATCCATGATATCTCTTCCAAATAGACAAATGTCTCCACCCAAGCCATCTGATTAGTGTTAAGTCACTAATAGTTGTCTAAAAGATTTCTAAAGGTGACACCTATCAAGGAAAACTCTAAAAACCTTTCAAAGGTGACACCTATTAGGAAAAGATATAATCACCTTTTAATAGAGCCACCTAGAAAATAAGAGCCATGATTGATTGTGAGAGTGACATGCGACATTCTCATGACCAATTAAAACTAAAATGCATTGTCTAAGAACTCACCATAAATTAAAAGATGCCACATGGTAGGATACAAATAATTCATCATGATAAGTTACATTCCAATAACTTAAGAGTCAATTAAAAGGTGCCACATGTCTAAATGTCAAGCTAACTAAACATCTTGGTCACATTTAGGCCCATGAGTGCATAGCTAGATCTGAGGTGACATCCACATGTCAAAGGGTGGAAATATTTAGCTTTAAATCTAAAATTGGTGGTGGATCAAATTCAAATTAAGACTAAATTCCAAAGCAATAGCTCAAAGTTATTCCAAACATATGCAAAGTTGACAAGATTGCCATTAATATGGCACAAACTAGAATCACCATCTACATTACATTAAATTAGAGAAATATTTCAAAATGATACTCAACTAAGATATTAATGTTTGCATTTGAATCTATACACATTTTATCTCTCTACTATCTACATTCTCCCAGTATGACAAAGCTTGAGTTATTCATAAATTGTAAACCAACCACCATTTTTGGAGATCAAAAGTTGTAGAATAATACCCAAAATGATGTTAATTGCTACATAGAATATTGAATATTTGGCACAAACAAGTCCCTTTATTGTGGGTAACAATATTTATTTTGGAAACAATAACTTCCTATTCCAATATGGTGATTTAGTTATTTTTAAGGACACCAAATTCATCCTCGAGGCAATAGTATATGGGGACATGCATTATAACAACATTCACTTCAATGTAAAAGCATCTAGAGTAGTTTATGAGGTTGATACAATGCCTAATATAATACAATTAGCTTTAGATATCTTGGCCATCAATGTATCTAGTCTCCATAAGGCCATAACCAAATTAAAGGTCATGCCATGCACTGACCTAGTCTATGGTATCTTTGGGAGGTTGAGATGTGAACATGGGTTACTAAAGTCATTATACGAAGGGATACCCATTGATTTAATTATAAGGATGATATTTTAGAAATATTATGACATTCCTATGCCAGATATTAAATACACCTAGGCCATTGATAATTGGTACAAGGCGCACTCCCCATAGAAGGTCTTAGATTCATGGGTGACTGACCCAATAGGATTTGTTTTAATGGATGAACAAAGGAAATTTCTTATTCATCAATTTAGGAAAGGAGTGAATATTTTCCTCACTCTCCTTATTAGAGTGTTTGGTAATCCTTAGATTGGCTAAGTGGACATAATAACCCTTTAATTATTGTAGATCATCTTAGAGGACAAATAGATTCCCATACATGGGGAAATTATCAACAACTTGGTATATGCTATAAATGAAACTTGAAATAATGGATCCCTATTATTCATGATGAGTTACTTGTTGGATGTTATCTAAAAAAAATCTTAGTTAGGTCAGAATTCATGGTCCTTTGAATGATAAGAGGTTGTGCCCTAGCTTTTCTCAACAATGCACATTTACCACTTCAGACGCAACATTAAAATAATTATATAATATTTCTACCCAATTGTCTATAAATCAATCACTAAGTGTGAGATGCAAAGGTTTCCCTTACGGTTAGATAGATATTAAGAGACATAGGTAGCTATTAGTTGTACCCAAATTGCATAGTAATTAGAGTAGGAGTGATGGTGGCTCCTCTTAAGTTACCAAAGTATGTGCCTATGAAGTTGGCCAAAGAAGAAATGGCTTATCAACTATTACATGGATTTGATGGTATCTTCAAGAATAAGAAGATAGTCCTCCATAAGGGTTTCTACAAGCTAAGGAGGACATAAATCACAAAGTGACATGATATCATCATGGTTGTTAGTCATAGGGATTCCTACCTATTGCCTAAAGATGACTTCAAGGTATGAGACCTCAATAATGACACTAAAAAACACCTATTCAAAGTCAATCAGGATATAGCCATAGAGTATAAACATCAAGAAGAGGTCTATGAATTGTTTTTAAAGGATTATATGAGTGATGAGGTGGTCTTTAAAAATGCAACAAAGAAGATATTGAGCTAGAGATGAGGATAGATAGCGAGAATAATAAGGAAGATATTATAAAGCCTTAGCCACCACTAACTCGTGGGAGCATGTTTGATTCATATTATGAGGAGGGACAAGAATAAGATTAATAATACAATGTTACTCTCATTAAAAACAAACCATACATACCTCCACTTCTTCCCACTTCAAATATTTAGAGCCTACCTCCAAGCTTTGAGCAAGGAGGATCAAGAAGCCAACATGACCGCTCCCAAGGTCTTGCATTCATATATGCATATAATATGGGAGATTCCCTATAGGGCCTAAATCAACTTGACCTTGATGTCATTGACCTTGAAAATTACAATAAGGCATTAAGCTCTCAATGGAATAATTGCAAGCACTAGCTAGGAGGAATATTGAAAAGGTCTACAAAAGGAAGAAATAGTGTAAGAATACCATGAAGGGAGAAATAAATACACCAAAATATCAAGTGGATACAAGCACACCATAGGATCCCATTGAAAGGACTCCCCCATTTCCTTATTTCACAATTGAAATCACTTCTACTTCTACTTCTACTTTTGCTTTTATGTTTTCTCCCCCTACCATTGTTTCCCCATTGCCTTTAATGTCATCAGCTATTGAAACTACCACTACCCAATCCTCAATGGATATTAGTATGATCTAAGCTATTAATTTCTTTGTATTTATCATTCCCCACTTCCTTTCCCATATTACTAGAAACATTACATCTTCATCAGGCTCCCAAAGCAGTAGTGGTAGCTAGGCTATAGGTTCCACTCCTCAGGTAGCCACAACTAGTGCATCCCTTGCCATTGGTTCCCCTAAATATGCTAGGACATTAAGGCCCATATCAAAATTATTCCTATAAAATCCACTCAATATCACTAAAACTACAAATATGAGTGTGCCTTCAAAGTTTCCTTCTTTTGTTTTTAACATAGGTCCTACAAGGTCTCTATCTAACACACTCAGGCAATTGGACGCAATCAAATTATACAACCATGTTATATCTTTGGCCTCTTTGTCAACTCAGGCACCTCTATTACATCCACCTCTAAATAATACAACACCTACTATTACCCCAAATTTGGTCAAATATATCATACTAGTAGCAAGGCAAGAGAGGCCTTAGGTGGTTCTCTCTGCACCTCAAATTAGGATGGGGTTTAATGCTACCATAGGTATAATGAAGAGGGTAGTGAGAAGGTAGGCAGAGTAGCCATAGTTGAACTCAGTTGTGGTTCATGAGAGTGAAGAGTCCTTCTTCACTTTGATAGGGAATATAAAGGTTAGCCCCAAAGAGGTGGAAGAATATGCAAAGGACCTTGTGTCTGTAGTTAAAGCTCAATTAAAATTCATAATATCCTTGATGAAGGGGATGAAATACAAATTGAAAAGTTTGAAAGAGAAAGCATTACCTATAGTGATAGAAGGCACTAAAATTAAAATAATCAATACAATTATTAATGTCTTTAGTCTGTATAAATTCATGAAGAGGAGGAAAGAAGATGGGACACTATAATTCAATGTGGTCACTAAATTTGACCAAAGTCTTACACTTTATGATGTCAAGTTAAAAAAAATAGCTAGAGTTGTAAGAAGAAATAAGTTCCCTAACCTCATGGTATTACCATTTGAGGATATCATTCCTACATAGACCATCCTAATGAACATGAGAAGAATATTAAAGAGATGGTTAGATTAGGTCAAAGATGCAACTATATATAAAATATAGAGTTTAAGATATCCCTCTTATAGAAGGATGCCATGGTCACTAGGATAACTGAACCTGATGGCACCTTCATGGATGACTTGGAATTCAAGTCCTAAATTAAGGTGTTCATATCCAAATTCCATCAAAACATTACTAGCACCAATACTACTATTGAGGTGATGAGTATTGTGGCATTTGTCAATCAAAGGTTGGAGAGAGTATAAGTCATCAAAGAATCACTAAGGCATATACTTGTAGAGCATGTCAAGATCATTCAAGAAATGCCTAACCTATTTCATCCCATGATCATATAATTTGGCCAAATTGATTTGGATTACTTAGCCTATGTAGAAGTATGGATGATGTAAGAAGCAGAAAAGAATCATATAAAATAACAAGAAGCTAGCTAGTAGCATCTTCCTAGACCCTGATGGAATATTCAATTATGTTTTATAAATTTAAATTTAGAATATTCCATTATATGTGTAGCATTTTAGACACTTGACTATACTTGGGTGATTTTCATGGGCCTACTTGAACTTGTATAGGCAATTATGGATCATATATATAAGGTTATCCCCCTCCCATTATAATAAGGAATAATTGTTATAAGAATTAACGTAAAAGAGCCAAGAATCCAAGAGTTTGTTTAAGTGCTTTATTGCATGTGTTCTATGATTTCTATTTCTTAGAGCTTCCAAATAACTAATGGTTTATTTCTACTAACTAGTTTGATAATAAAATTCAATATATACATCTGTTAGTTTGATTTTGATACTAGGTTGACAAATTTGATAGTATATTTGCTTTGTTTTCATCTTATTTGCAACTAAATGTGCCTATGCAATTTATTGTTGATGAGTAATCTTTGTGTAACATATGATTTTATATATATGCATTTTCTCTCCTTTAAAGCTTTAATTTTACTCATTTAGATTTGATTACTATGATAGGGATGGTAAATGTTAGTTTCATATGTTTTTGTCTAATAAGTTGGAAGAAATGGTATCTTTGTTCATCTAAATCAAACCTTCTTTTCTACCTTACCCTACTTACCCTTTAGAACTACCCATGATTCACTTTAGCTTAATCCATTCTATAAATATCCATTGTTTTTTTGTATTTTGGGAAATAATTGGCAAAGATTAAAATAGTTTCATAAATATTATCAAGAATAAAGTGTCACTATGTAACATCTTCTATCCCTATAATAGGGTTTGCTTGTAGACTTCTAAGCGGTAACCATATCTCTGCTACTTATGGTATTTCTATTATTAATTGTGTTAAAAAATCAAGCCTTGAGTCTTATAGGACTTAAAATTTAGTTTATTACTTCCCCCACTTTCCCTAGTGACACATGGAGTACATTAAGTGAATCAATAGGAAGGGAAAGGCTGACACTAGAAGGAGGGAATGCATGCCATTAATTTTATGCATCTTTGTATAATTGTAATTTAATTCATTGAATATATGAATAATTGTTTCAAAGTACATAAATATTTTTAAAGAACACTAATGATCTACATTCCTTATATGAATATTTTCATTCTTTATATGAATCTTTGCATTCTTTGAAGGATTTTGTCAAAGTTAGTGTTCATTTGTAAAAAATTGGTAATTGACCTAGATATTCATCTAAATTCATGCAAATATAGTGAAATATACCATTCTTTAAGCATATTCAAGGTTATTTTGATCATCTTTCCAAATCTTCACATAAATTTGGTAAATAATTTATATATCTACAAGAATTCATGTAAAGATCATTTGTTGAGTCCTCACTTCTTCTAGATCTAGGAATTTAAGATCATAATTGCTTTAATTCACATAGATTAAGTGAACCTTTACACAAATTTGTGTCCAAATATGTTTTGAGATGCTTAAACACCCTTAGATTGCTAAATTAGTCATGAAAATTCTTTGAAATGCTAATCTAACACTGATCTTTGTAAACTAACATGCAAGACTAATGATATTTGTGCAGGTATTGAAAACTTTGAGGTTTCGAGGCTTGGATCCTCAAAAATAAAGGTAAATATACCTGATCTGAGGATTTTTTTATAGAAATATTGACTGATATTTGTAAATATTTTATGCTTTTGAATCTACGTTTGAAGTTCCTTTGCTCTTAATACCCATTCTACATCCTAAAGTTGTCTAGGATTAGAATCGAATCCTAATCTAAACCCTAGGTCCCTTTAACATCCTTGAAAACCCATAAGTAGGTTATAGAAGACAAATGTAAATGTAGGAAGTCCAAAAACAAGACAATTACCCATCTAACCAAAATTTACAACCCCTCCTATTCATGGCATGGTTAGTTGGCTCATCCATCAATGTCTCTAGAGATATACATGATATACCAAGGAATCCCAAGAAATATCTACCTCTTTTTACCCCCACTAGTAGAGTAACCACTAAGGAACATATAAAATCCTTTAAGGCATATTTGAGGATACTTAATGTAATCCATGAGGATGTGGTTTATCATCTCTTTCCTTTTACATTCTAAGATGCATCTTATGATTGGTTCCTCAACTTGTCAAAAGATTCCATCATAGGATGGGGTCAGTTTAATGATATTTTTATTACCCAATTTTGTAGGGTAGTAAGCCTAAGAGTTGGATACCAATAGTTCACCACCCTTAAGAGGGATATAAAGGAAGTAATTATAACATTTAATGTTATGTTCCAAAATATGTATAACTTAACATATCCACCCTATAATATGGAAAATGATTTGGATTTAGAAATATACAAGAATTCCTTAGACCTAATGATAGTTGTCTTCCTAAGAAAAGCCTTTAATATTTCCATATTTCCTTTAGTATATGCTGAGGCCATCTATATTGATGAGGAAATGCACCCAAAGGGGCATCCTACCTTTGTTATACCAAACATTGATCCAATGATGCCTGATCTAAATGTCATACCTAATATGAATTATAACATGCCTGTATTGAACTAATTGCTAGTGATTAACCAGTTTCCATTGAGTCACGTTTCACCCAATTGGTAGCTAAGATTATTTAACCAAGTGAATGATGAAACACATCCCCATAACAATGTTAGTTAGATGATGGTGCCTGTAAATAACACAAGCATTTAAAATTCAACCCAAAACAAGAAATCAAAACCTCTGAAGGGAGAATTAGACTCAATATAAAGAACCATTTAGAAACTTGTTAATGATTTCTTGGATCTCAAGAAATAGATGTGAAATACTAGTGAGAGTTATAATAGAAATTATAAATTCTAGATATATAACATGACTTTCAATAAGCATAACAATAATAATGATCCCCCTTTGAGTAAGTTACCTAATATAAATATTTGTGAGATGGCCTTACCCAATTGGTGCTAAGTGCACAATATAAATAGACATGGAGAGCTAGGCTATGTTGAGTTTTGCCCTATATTTGAAGCCATTTAGAGCAAAATGTAGGGGTTTAATATGAATCCCACTAATCAAAGCAATGTTAAAGGCTTTAAAAATACAAATGATAACTCTAAAACTTTAGAAATAGTCCTCATGATGGAGACCTATAACTTTTCTAATCAAGATGAAAATGACCCTGAAGATAATGTCAAGGAAATACATGCTTTCCAACAATACCAAAGGAGGAACTATTCCTTGAGATGTAAAGGTTAGAACCCACCTCTAACAACTTCCACCCCACTTAATAAACCAAAAAAGGTAAGGAAAGTCAGCTAACAATAGAATCTCCCTACACAATATCAAAAGGTGGATATAACATAGTAGAAGACATGAAGAAGATCAAGGCAAACATAATGTTACATGAACTTACTCAAATCACTGAATAACATGATTTATTGTTGAATTCATTAAATGATAATCCTAGCTCTAGCAAAGCTAAACCAGCCCATTAAAATGTGTTAATGTATAAGATTAAACATGAAGTTCCTCCATTTTTGTTGACTATAAGGATTTTTGGTAAGAATCTTCATAATTGTTTACTTGATTTAGGTGTTCCATCTAACATTATGCATTTAGGAATCTATGAAAAATTGGGGTTAAACTAGTCAAATTAGATAAGATGGTGGTACAACTAGACAAATCAAGAGTGAAAGTGGTAGGCTAATTATTAAATATTCACATACATCTCTCCCATGAATATTATATCTAATAGTTCATCAACATTCAAGTCATTAACATACCTAAAGCTCATAGATTGTTATTGAGATGTGATTAGACTAAATCCCTGAATGGGTAAATGTCCATTAATTGTTCTCACATGTGGTTACCTTGGTGTGGGATTCCCAATCAGATTAGGATTGATCGAGAACCTTTTACATGATTACTAAATATAATGCCAAGAATTAAAAGGTAATTTACCAATCCTCTGACTTAGGTGTTTATTCTTTAAAAACCACTAACGTTGTTATAGATGACAAGGTGAAAGAAGAAATCAAAGTTCCCTAGACATTACACTTTAATGGTTTCTTGAGCTAAGAAGGTTATGGTGTTATAATTATTTTGACAAATCCTAAAGGAAAATAATATATAGATTATTATATATTATAAATCTCTTGTACTAATAAATTAGTAGAATATGAAGCTCTTATTTTAGGACTTCAATTTTCAATCAAACACAAGGAAAAAGAATTGTTATTTTGTGGTGATTTAGAACTAGTTGTTAGCCAAGTCAGGAGTAGATATCAATACAAGCTTTCTTATTTAATAAAGTATAAATTTAGATCTTGATATTTAATTGAGTATTTTGACTCATTTAATATTATTTCCTTACGTAGGGAGTAGAACTAATTTGTAGATGCCCTAGCTTTAGCAGTGACAAATATGGTTATTTCAAAGATTTTGAACTTGTAAGAGTTTACTATGGAAATAATTTCATGACCCTCTATGCCAAAAAACATCAATCACTTCCAATTTTTTGATGATGATAATAAAATAATTGACTTCATGGTAGTGCTAGCGTATTTGAATCCCACATTATTTATGAATAGGATGAAAGTTCTACTCAAAATTCAAAAGACAATGAAGATGGAGTGAACCAACTTAAGGAGAACTGAATACTCAAGGGAATGATCTCCTTGGAAAGGATGTTTGATCCAGATAAACAAAGAGCTAAAGATAAACAACCTAAGGTGATAAGAAAGGATTATAAGCAAATTAACCTTGTAAGTCCTGAGAATGAGCAAAGTGTTAACATTGGCTTAGATTGCATTGATGAATATCTTAAAGAAGCTAATGCCATTCTAACCAAGTTCAAATATGTCATTGCCTATTCATATGATGACTTTAAGATATTTTATACTAGTGTGATTACTCACACTATCCCCTTGGAAGAGGCTTGAAAACCTTTTAGGTAAAGATACAAACTGGTGAATCTAGTGTTGAAACCACTAATTTATAAAGAAGTCAATAAATTTCTAGTGTCACGGATAATCTTCCCCATATATCACTCAACATGGGTTTCCAATCTTGTGCCAATATGAAAGAAGAATGGAGAAATCAAACTTTGTGTTAATTTTAGAAACCTGAATAGATCCTTGGAGAAAGATAATTATCCCTTGCCATCTTTGCATAAGGTCATTTATTTGGTGAGTGGGTCTGGAATTCTATCATTTCTTGATGGTTTTTCAATCTACATCCAAGTCCTAGTGAATAAGAATGACAAAATGAAAACTGCCTTCACCACCAAGTGGGGAACATTTGCATATAAATGGATGCCATTTCAATTAATCAATGTAAGAGTAACTTTATATCAATCAATGGACCATGTATTCCATAGATTAATTTGTAAGTGCATCATTATATACATGATGATCTAAAATTCTTTTCTAAAAATAGAGGAGATCACATGATGCATTTGGAATAAGTGATGGATAAATGCATAAGGTATGGCATTTATTTAAACCCCAAGAAAAGTATCTTCTATGTAAATAAAAGAAAACTTATAGGACATGTAATCACCCAAGAAGGTATGACTATTTATCTTGATAGGATAAATGCGATTTCAAAGGTAGAAGTCCCTAATATAAAAAAAGAGTTAAAATATTTCTTTGACAAGAATAATTTTTTAAGAAAATTTTATCTCTAGTTTTGCATAAATTATAAGACCACTCAATGCCATGCTAAAGAAAGATGCTAAGATAAAATGGATTGTTGAAGCAAAGAAGGCCTTTCAAGACATTAAGGATGCTATTTTTCAAGCTCCTATATTGATAAGTCTTGATTTTAGAAATAATTTTTATTTGTATTCTTTTACTTTCAATCACACTATTATTATTGTCTTAATGCTAAAAGAGGATGATAAAGAGAACCCCATAGCCTTCATGGGCACCAATTTGAAGAATGTGGAGCTTAACTATCTTCTTCTAGATAAGCAAGCCTATTCATTGGTAAAGGTTGTCAATAAGTTTATACATTACATCCTGAGGAATAAGTTGTATGCCATAGTATCTAATCTAGCTATCAATTTGATGTTAGGATAAAATGAACTAGGAGAATAAAGATGGAAGTGGATGACTAAAATTCAAGAATATCACTTAGAAATAAAATTTGCTAAGTTAGTTAGAGGTAAAAGCCTAATCTAACTTATTAAAAACATTGATCCACACATTGACATTTTTTAGGTTGAAGCAAGTCAAGTGCCTGATGGAGATAGGTATAAGGATATTATTCACTATTTTCTACATGGAATGTGTCCTTCACACCTCAAAAGAGAGTAGAAAAAGGGCCCTCGGGTTGAGATCATCTCATTTTATGATCAAAAGGGGAGTCCTTTATAGAAATAACTATGAAGGAATATATCTAAGTTGTGTTTCTAGATCTGAATCCATGAAAATCATGAAAAAAATCCATGAAAAACTAGGAAGTGGTCACCCTTCAAGGCATACCATAGTGTACAAGATATTGAGAGTTAGATACTATTATCCAACCATATTCAAAGACACTTACACTCATGTGTGAACATGTCATCAATGTCAAGTGTTTGATAGACGTGAGATAAAGGTATCCATGCCTTTACAACCAATGATTGAATAAAATCCATTTTCACAATGGGGCCTCAACTTCATAGGAATAATCAACCCTAACTCCTTAGCTAGATAAACATTTGTACTCACTACCATGATTTATTGCACTAGGTTGAATAAAGTAGTAGCGACCAAGAATAGTAGTGTAATTAACATCATCAAATTATTAGAATAAAATATCATCACTTGGTTTGGGATGCCCCTATTTTAGTATGAGATAATGGCCCTACATTTGCATCAGCTAAATTCACTAAATGGGTGTATGACAATCAGATAGTCATCAAGTCTACTTCAAACTACTACCCTCAATTTAATGGAGTTACAAAGTCCACCAATAAAAACTTGATGAATTCCATCAAGAAGTCTGTAGAAAAAAGACCTCGAGAATGGCAATCCCTACTAAAGTATGCTTTATGGGTAGATAGGACAAGATACAAGTAGGCACTCAAGGCATCCCCTTTCCTATTAGTCTATGGGAAGCAACCTATTTTTCCTATCACAATAAATCTTCCCATATATGAATTCATTTCCAAGTACATGAAAGATGATGAGAGAGTACAATCCTAGATACTGAACATCATCCAAATGAAAGATTTTGGAGATGAAGCATTGAATAATTTTAGCAAGCATTAAGATGTTTTCAAGAGATGGTTTGACAAGCAAGCCAAAGTTAAAACATTCCACATATTAGACTTGGTCTTAATATGGGACAAGGCCCATGAGAAGAAAGGATAACACGATAAGTTCATTCTTCTTTAGATCAAACCATATCAAGTGGTATAAATACTAGGTGGAAATGCATTTAGGCTCAAAGGCCTAAAAGGGAATGACTTAGCCTTGCCAGTCAAAGGGTAGTATATGAAACACTATTTTATACTTCTCTATCCCAAGCTCTAAAAGGATAGTAAGCTTGTTTAGAGTTAGAGTAGGTAACAGTAGAGTAGTTTTATTTCTTGCTTTGTTTTCTTGATGTTTCTTTCTTGCCTTCTTTCTTTACTTTCCTATTTTTTTCCCTTGCTTTCCACTCACTATTTGTTTTCTATTATGTGATGTAGCTTAGTAATAAGTCCTTTGGACAAGAATTATTTCACTCAAATTGTTTTAGTTTGGTCCTAAAAGTAATAATAAGGGATTGGTGATTTTAAACATTGGTCATCCAAAGTTCAGAAACTTATAGCAATGTTTCAATTTAGAAAAGCTAGGTGGGGTTAATTAGTAGTTAGTTTTCTCATGAAAATCTTAAGTCATTTTAAGACCATAATATATTTTATATTATTGAATATTTTATTTAACAAGAGTTTGAATTTGTGTGGATCATCATGTTGTCACTTAAATTCACTAAGTAAATTATGAGGGTAGGACTTGATGTCCAAAAGTGAATTACATCTAAACTATGTCTTGACAAAACCTTACACCTAGCTAATTCTAGTTTCCAACTATTCTAGTTTATGAATATAGGTATTAAATACAACAAAAAAATGATACACCAATAAAGTAAGATCATAAACTACCTCAAATTTCATGAATGGTGATTTAGGAAATCTCTACCAAGGATATAGATGCATGGATGGTAGTAGATTAAGGCCCAAAGTGGAGTCAAAGGTATATCTATTAAGGCTATGAATGCCTAGATGTAAAGTAGAGTAATGCCTAAGCCATCCTCAACTAAGCAAAGCATAATTATACAAACTCTAAATAATGATTAAGTCATTTCATGTTTGATGTCTTAAATATTGAAAGTTATCATTTATGAACCTAATAGTAGTGGTTAATGAACCTCAAAGCACACACATGGTATGATTATCTATAGTTTTTAAACTCTATTTCCAACTTGTGAGATTTAATTAGTTTTGAAAATTAGTTTTGATACTGACTAAAGATCACAATGAGACAAATAATATTTTATTCATATTTGAATAAAAGATCTAGATTTTAACATTTTTAAATGTTTCCCCATATAGGTCACCATTTTTTGATGATCAACTACCCCTATTCTGAAAATGGGGACCCCACTTTCTTCAAATTTAAAAATGCTTAAGATTCCAAGCCTACTAAATCATTTAACTACACATGACTTTGATCTATTTTACCTTTACTCATTCTTCTATAGTTTCTAGTTAATCATTCATGTTTCACTAGTGATTGACACTTATAAATATTTTAATTATTGTAAGTCTTCTTCAAAGTTTCATTTAAATAATAGACTATTAACCATTGATGGTTTAGTGATGTGTGAACAAGATCTTGCTAAGAAATTTCTACCTGGATCTCCAATCAGCATAAACATAGTGAGCTTCACCATATCCTATTGAACTAACATTATATTATGTTTAAATATTTTAGTTTTAAAGTTTTGCATTTTAATTTGTTTAAATTTGCTTAAGATAGGCTATGACATCTTCAAGAATATAACATAAGTTTCTATCTTGATCTTTTAAGACATCAATTTAAAGTTATAGTTTGTGATGCCTCACAAGACATCAAAATTAAGACTATAGTCTAAAGGATAGGTGTCCACCTTGATGGGATTAAAAATTCCTTAGGGATTCATCATACCCTATGTAAGACACTTGGAGTAAATATACTGAGTTTATAAGGTATGTGGGGTCATCTAAAGAATCACAAAATATCTATCGATTATAATTCAAATCCTAGGGCTACATATCACAATCTTAGCCCCAAAAAGCCTATGAGAATGATATGTGTCCATTTTGGGCCTACATGAATATGCCACATGTCATTCTCATAAAGCTACATTAAAGATCCATAAGATCACTTCTAATAGAGACACATATCTCCACCTAAGCTACATGATTAGTGCCAAGTCACTGATAGTTGTTCAAAATATTTCTAAAGGCAACACCTATTAGGAAAAGCTATAAAATCCTTCCAAAGGTGAAACCTATTAGGAAAAACTACAATCACCTTTTAAGAGAGCCACATAGAAAAAAAGAGCCTTGATTGGTTACGAGAGTGACATGCGACATTCCCATGACCAATCAAAACTAAAGGGCACCACCCAAAAACTCACCATAAATTGAAATATGCCACATTGTAGGATATAAATAAGTCATCATGCTAAGCTACATTCCAAGAACCTATGACGCATTCAAAAGGTGCCATGTGTCAAGACTTTAAGATGACTAAGCAGTTTGGTCATATTTAGGCCCCACAAGTGCCTAGCTAAATCTAAGGTAGCAGCTATGTGCCAAAGGGTGGAAATATTTAGATTTAAAGCTAAAATTGATGATGAATCAAATTACAATTAGAATTATATTTAAATTCTAATACAATTAAATTCTAAAATAAATATGTTGAATTTGTTCTAAACATATTTAAAGTTGACAAGATCACTATTAATATGGCATGAACCAAAATCACCATCTACATTATATTAAATTAATGTAATATTTCAAAAGGCCACTCAACTAAGATATTGTTATTTTCATTTGAATCTATATGTTTTTTCTCTCTCTATTATCTGCATTCTCCCAGTATGACAAAGCTTGAGCTATTCATAAATTGTACCTCAACTACCATTTTTGGAGCTTGAAAGTTGGAAAAGGATACCAGAAAGGATGCTAATTGATACCTAGAATTTTTTAGAGATGGCACAAGTAGGTCCATCCACTCTAGGTAAGAATATTTCTTTTAAAAATGATGACTTCCTATTCCAATATGGTAATTTAGTTATTTTCAAGGACACCAAATTCATTCTCAAGGCAAAAACATCAGGGGACATGCACTATAGTATCATTTAATTCAATTTAGAAGCATATAGGGTAGTTAATGAAGCTGAGATAATGCCTCATATAATCCAACTAGCTTCAGATATATTAGACATCAATGTAGTTGGTCTCCACAAGGCCACAACCAAATTGGAGGTCATAGTGTGCACTACCCTAGTATATGGTATCTTTGAGAGGTCAAGATGTGAATATGGGTTTCTCAAGACAATGTTTGAAGGGATACCTATTGATTTCATCACAATGATAAGCTTTGAGAAATATTATGACCTTCCTTCACCATAGATTGAATACACCTAGGTCATCATTGACAATTGGTATTAGGTGCACTCCCTAAAGGTCTTGGCTTCATGGGTGACTAACCCAATAAGAGCAATTTTGATGGATGGCCAAGGGAACTTACCTATTTATTAATTCAATAAAAGAGTTAGGATTTTCCTTGCTCTCCTCAATAGATTATTTGTAAATCTTCTCATTAGCTATATGGACATAAGGACCCTTCCATTGTTGTAGATCATCTTAGAGGACTAGTAGATTCCTCCACTTGGGGAAACTATTAGCAACAACTTGGCATATGCTATGAACGAAACTTGAAAGAATGGAGTCACATTCTTCATAATGAGTTACTTATTGGATGTTATTTTTACAACCACTTATCTATGTTAGAATTCATGGTCCCTTGAGAGATAAGAGGTTATGCCCCAATTTTTCTTAGTAATGCACATTTATCACTTTAGATATAACATTAGAATAATGTTAGAAGACTTATACCTAATTATCTATAAATCAATCACTAAGTGTGATATGCAAAGAGTTAATTTTTAGGATAGATATAAATTAATATACATGGGTAGTTACTAGTTGTAATAAGATTACATAGTAATTAGAGTAGGAGTGATGGTGGTTCCCCTTAGGTTGTGAAGGTATGTGCTTATGAAGCTAGATGAAGAAGAGATGGCTTATCAACTAATACATGGAGTTGATGGAATCTTCAAGAATAAGAAGACAATCCCCCATAAGGTTTCTTACAATCTATGGAGGACTCGGATCACAAAATTGCATGATATTACCATGGTTGCTAGGCATACATATCTATGCATATTTCCTAAAGATGACTTCAGGGTATGGGACCCTAATAATGTCATTATCAAACACCTATTAAAATTCAATAAGGACATATCCATGGAATATAAACATTAATAAGAGGTACATGAGTGTATTTATAAGGATTTTATGAATACTGAGGTGGTCCTAAAAATGTATCCAAGAAGAATATTGAGCTGGAGATGATGCTAGGTAGAGGGAAGAAGAAAGAATATATTGTAAATCCTCAACCACCACCAACTCATGGGAGAATTTTTGATGCAAATTATGAGGAGGGATAATAATAATAGGAATAATAAAATATTCCTCTCATTAGGAATAGACCATGTAGACCTCCACTTCTTCCCACTTCAAGTAATTAGATCCTGCCTCCAAGCTTTGAGTAAAAAGGATCAATTAGCCAACATGAGCCTTCTTAAGGTCCTACATTTATCTCTACATCTACTATGGGAGCTACCATAGAGATCTTAAGTAAACCAAACCTTGATTTCATTGACCTTGAATAATTACAACAAGGCATTGAGCTCTCAATGGAATAATTACATGCACTGGCTAAGAGGAATATTGAAAAGGTCTACAAAAGGAATAAATTTCACAAGAATACCATTAGGGGATAAATGACTCCTCCAATATAATCTCAAGTGGATGCAATCATACCATAGGCTCCCACTATAATTAATCCCCCATTGCCTTCTTTCCCAATTTCAACTGCTTTTACTTTTACATTTACTCCCCCTACCATTGTTTCCCCATTGCTTTCAATGTCATCAACTACTACAACTACAACTACCTAATACTCAATGGATACTAGCATAATATAAGCTATTACCTCCTTTATTTTACTATTATCCACTTTATTTCCCATTCCACTACTAATATTACATCTTCATCGAGCTCCCAAATCACTAGTACTAGCCAGGTTGTATGTTTCATTCCTTCATAGGCATCCATAATTAGTGCATCCATTGTCATTGGTTTACCTGCATCTACTAGGTGATTAAGGCCCATCTAAAAACTATTTCCCCTATAAAAGCCACTCAATATCACTATAAATTCATAGATGAGTGTGCCTTCAAATCTACCTTCATTTGTTCTTAAAATATGTCTTACAAGGTCCCTATCTGACACACTTAGGAAATTAGACCCAACAAACTTATACATCCCTACTATAGCTTTAGCCTCTTATTAAAATCAAGAACCTCTATTATAACCACCTCTAAAAAAACTAGCACCTACAGCTACCCTAGATTTGGGTTAGAGATATCATATAGGAAATAAGGAAAAAGAGGCCTCAGGTGTTCTTCTTTGCACCTCAAATTGGGATGAGGTTTGATGCTACCATAGTTACAATGAAGAGGGTAGTCATAAGGTAGGTGGATCAGCTAATTCAAGATCATTTATGGCCCATGAGAGTGAATATTCCCTCTACACTTTGACAAGGAAGATAAATTATAAACCCAAAGAGGTGGAGGAATATACAAAGGACTCTATGTCTACAATTCAAACTTAGGTAGAATTCATAATAGCCTTGACAAAGAGGATGCAATAAGAGTTTAAAATTTTTAAATAACAATAATTGACTATAGTTATAGAAGGAACTAGAATTTAAATAATTAATTCATTTATTAATGTCTCTAATCTTTATAAAGTCATGAAAAGGAGGTAAGAAGATGGGACCCTGCAGTTTAATGTGGTCACTAAATTTGACCAAAAGCTTGCACTCTATGATGCCAAGTTGGAAAAATTGGGTAGAGTTTCAAGAAGAAATAAGTTCCCTAACATCAAGGTGTTACCACTTGAGGATATCATTCCTACATAGACCATCTTGATGAACAAGAGAAGGATATTAAAGAGATGGTTGGATCAGGTCAAGGATGCAACTACATCCTTAGAAAAGATAGAGTTTATGATAGACTTATTATTAACGGATGGCATGGTCACTAGGGTGACCAAACCTAATGGTACCTTCATGTTACTTGGAATTTAGGGTCCAAATGAAGGTTTTTATATCCAAATTATAATAAGACACTATTAGTGCCAATACTACTACCAAGGTGATGAGTATTGTTGTATTTTCCAATCAAAGGTTGGAGAGAGCATAAGCCATCAAATAAGAACTAAGGCATATACTTGTAGATCATGGTAGGCTTATTTAGAAAAATTTTGACCTATTTTAGCCCATGATCCTAGATTTTGGCCAAATTAATTAGGATTACTTAGATTGTATAGAAGTATGGAAGAAGGAAGAAGCAAAAAAGAAGTAGAGATAGAAAGAACAAGCTAGCCAGTAGCCTCCTCTATGACCCTGATGGAATATTCAATTATATTTTGTAAATTTGAATTTAGAATATTCCATTATTTGTGTATCATTTTATCCACTTGGTTATATTTGGGTTCCTTTTATGGGCCCACTTGAAATTGTGTAGGTAATTTTGGAACCTATATATAGGGGTATCCCCCCTCATTGTAATCAAGAACAATTGTTATTAAAAATAATGCAAAAGAGATGAGAATTCAAGAGTTTGTCTAAAGTGATTTATTGCATGTGTTTTGTGATTTATATTTCTCAAAGATTCTAGATAACTAATGGATTCTTTATAATGACTAAGTTAAAAATATCACTTAATATATGCATTTGTTAGTTTGAGTTTGGCACTAGGCTGATAAATCTGATAGTATATTTGCTTTATTTTCATATTATTTAAATTTAAAAGTGCTTATGCAATTTATTGTGGATGAGTAATCTTTTTTCAACATATGCTTTTTAGATATATGTATTTTTTCCTTTGAAGCTTCAACTGTATTCATTTAGATTTGGTATTATGTTAGGGATAGTGAATGTTAGTTTCATATGTTTTTGTCTAAGAATTTGGATGAACTAGTATCTTTATTCATCTAAATCAAACCTTCTTTTCTACCTCACCCTACTTACCCTTCACTTTAGCTTAATCCATTTTGTAAATATCCATTGTTTGTTTGTATTTTGGGAAATAACTAGTAGGATTGAAATAATTTCACAAAGATTAGCAATAATAAAGTGTCATTGTGTAACATATGCTATCCATATAATAGTCTTTTCTTGTATACTTCTAAGTGGTGACCATATCTCTGCTATTTGTTTTATTTATAATAGTAATTATGTTAAAAACTCAAGCCCTGAGTCTTTTAGGACTTAAAATTGAGTTCATTACTTGCCCCGATTTCCTAGTGACATAAGGAACACATTAAGTTCATCAACAAGTTACTAGAAGAGGCATGTTCACTGTTCTAATTGTAAGACATGTTGTAAGGCCCTCTTACTAGACTTGGAAAATTTTCATGCCCTACATCTATGGCTCTATTAGGATCATAGGTTGATGTCCCTATAATATAATAAGGTTATTATTGGAATTAATCCACAACTGAAGGTATGCTATCCAAATATTAGGTTGTCTATTCTTGGTCTTGCTCCATGTAAGGAGGCATGTTAACCAAATAATTGGAAAAAAGATCTTGAATCTATTCCCTTAATTGAGCATTTTAAGATGAATAAGAATCTATCTCCCAAACAAAATCATCCTCATAAGGGTCTTGAACAAATTCCTCTTGTGTGACAATATTTCCATATCCTAGATTATACATGACTCCACTATGTGTATAGTGAGACATGGTTAAATCAATGGCAAATGTTTTGCTACAAGATGGGTTTAGAGTTATACAAAATCTAAAAATTTATGTATAAAGGGATAAAAGGTTCAAACTAGGTCTAACTCAATCAATGGAATCAATCTGCATCTCCAAAAATGTCCATGCGAATATTTGGTATAAATAGTATAACGTTAAATGTCTCACACAAATAGGGTCAAGTAAAATGAACTAGAAACAAGATGGCAAACTCTAGGTCTAAAGATTTTCCAAGTAGGTCTAAACTAGGAAAGGTAAAAGTTTCTGTCTTTTATCTGAACACAACATCAAAATCTAGGCTCAAATAATTCATTTTCCAAGACCTTTCGCCAAACTCGACATCGAAATCTAGACTTGAAACAAAGGGATGATTTTAATCTAACAAACCTAAAACACTTTGGCATAAACAAGGAACTTGATTCTAGAAATAAACATGATCTAATTGGTATAAGGAAATAAAAAAGGCATTTGAAAATAGACTAATATATCAAACAAAGGCACAAATAATATAGTTTTTAAATTTTGGGTAAAAAATTAACCAAAGCTATGCAACCCAAAAGAGAAAAATCTATGTATCAACCTCTATGAGATGAGGCCTAAACATAAATCAATCAATATTTGTATCCAAACTTGTAAATTTAATTAAAAACTCAACTTAGGAAAACTTAGGGTTTATTGACCAACAAAGTAGACAAATTTGAATAGCACGACTGCACTAAAACAAAGATCCCATAAGATATATGTGATTGGTTGTAAACAATAGTAATTTGGGCACAAGATAAGACAAGTCTATGAAACAATTTGAGAAGTATAACAGTGTTATAAATCTCAAAAGTTATAAATAATGTTTTGTTTCAAAGACTTATAAGGGTCAAAATTTGAATTGATTTGGGCAACGTAACATTACCCATTTCAATCAAGTGACACACACAACATTTTTGACATAAAAATTCTAACTTAAAATAAGGTGTTAAATGGATGGCATAATACCTCCTCAAAAATAGAGTATTATTGGATAAATAACTCATTAATGATGTGGTATAACCAACAAAGTTTTAGACACAAAACACCAATCAATAAATGACTAAATGACTAAATATAACTACGTATATCATCCTAGATCCTAATAAGGTTTGACAAGTGGGGTTGATTAAAAATTACAATTACAACCATTTATATTAATCCCAAGTGTGGCTAACACTAGATAATCATCATGTCGATTGAGTTCATACTGATCAACTTATCATGAAATGGTCTATTCCTTTACATGATGATTCCATCTATGGACTTCTTAGTAAAATACCTTGGTTGACTAGACCTAACTCAGGCCTTCATTATGAAAGGAGAGGTTAGCCATTCAACCCCATAGATCTCATAGTATGCATACCCTAATTTTTATACTCCATCATAGATCAAGGTTGAAACAATGTCGGGAGATGAAGCCCTGAGTCAATGTTTACCTAGATAACTTATGAGATGTAATGACATCCCCTTCACAAGCCAAATTGCATGAAAATAAAAGACTAAGAGGAAAGACTTTAGGGTTGCTTTTAGATCACCCAAACCGTGTGGGTTTTTGGGATATCCTAGAAAAATTTCTTTGCATGCCTTGGACTAGACAAAAATGCAAGTGAATAGGTGTTTTTGGTCACCCAAATTCCCTATAGGGAATGGAGGGAGATCATACATGTGTTATTCATTTTGTGAAAGTAAACAAATAACAAATAGTTTCAAGAAATTATGATTAAAGTAAGTGTTTGTATTTAGGCACCAAATTGAAATGTGATGAATTTATTTACTTAGACCCTTGTCTTAAGTGTGAAAGGTTGAAATAATTTTACATAAAAACTAACTTGAGCAAAACCCATCTATGTTCATTTTAAACCCAAAACTCAAATGTTCAAGATTTAGCCCATTTCATTTTTAAACACCAAAAATTAAGTATTCAAGACTTATATGTTATTTCAAGCACCAAAAATGAAGTGTTGAAAAACATTAGCAATTCTAACTCTTTTTAAGCACTAAAGATTAAATGTTCAAGATTTAACAAGTTCATTTTAGCACCAAAACAAAGTGTGAATGACTTAGTTAATTATTTTTAGGTACCCAAAATGAAATGTTAAAACCACTTAAACTTTCAATTTTGTGTTGAAATAATGCCTTGGACTTGTAATGGTTATCTAGACTCCTTCTTCTTATAAGTACTTTCAATGGTGAGGAAATGAACTTTGGAAAGTTATCTCTCAAGTTTTTATTTTAAAGACACAATGACCATGGTCGATTAAAACTGACTGATGTTGGTTTAAGGTAATGATGCCAGTTAGTCTCAAAGAGAATTGATGATAGTATTAAATGAATGATATCAATTGATTAAGACCAATTTTGGTCACCTATGAACCTGAAGGCAAAACCAAATAAGATGGAAACATTATGTTAGTCCAAAACTAGATAAAAATTCATCAAAAACTATAACATAAATTTTAGGTAGAGAGTATAAAGACCAATGAAACCAAGAGACAATGACTATAAATGCCAAAAAGTTTCAAAATGCAAGCTTTGATATCTGCATTTCACCCTGCATACCGATTGATGATGGTCACAAAGAATCAAGATCAATTAGGTATAACTGATAATGGTTTGGCAAAAATGATGCTAGTTAGGCCTAACTAATGTTAATCTCTATGTAGATCTGAGTTAATTCACAAATTAAAAATATGGAAAAATCAAAGCTAAAACTAAAAATTTGAAGATATTCAAGCATTCATTTGTCAATTTATGAGTTGCATCTTCATATCTTTACTACTTGGGGTGCTTAATATCCAATCAAACATGCCATTTGGTGATGATAGTAATTTGATGATGGAGGGGATGTTAGATCAAGTGTTATTTTTCATATAAAACAATGAAACAAAAAACACACTAACAAGCTTAACACCACCATACCTAGATCATAGGGGGAGCTTAGTGAACAAACAAAAAATGATAAAGATCAACTAAAATGAAATAAATTACAATTTTACTTACCTTATTTGAATGCTCCAAATGATGTGTTCATTTACATTGATTAGCTTGTGCTCAAGAAGTCTTTAGTAAATGGAGTTGTGTGGCTCATTATCTCCTTGGCACCATTGTTTATCTCATGATTTATTGATGTAGGTTGATGGCTTGGCTTGTGATTTTGGCATTATAACACTATTTTCATACAATCTTTCTCTAAAACCAGCATTATAAATTTACTTATGCTCAATCTCCCTCTTAATTCAATAGGCAATGTCTTCTATTTATGAGTTTAGCAACTAACCCCAACCCAAGATGAGTTAGAGTGTATTTAGGGCATGGAATGGATTCAAACCTAACCTTAGTGAGTTAATTAACCCCAATAGATCTATAAGGTTTCAAATGGTCATGATTAGTAATGAACAGGAATGTTAAGATATTTTAGGACATTTGACAACTCACGAAAAGGAAATTATGAATTCCTAGGATATTCTTTGATATTTGAATTTCCTTTTTGATAATTTATTAATTGTTAATGGATTATTCGATTAGGCATTTAACTAGGTTTTGAATTTTAATTAATTTTGTTTAGGTTTTTTAACATTTTTCAAGATTTGAATTAATTTAAGTATGCATTTTCCCCATTTAATGGGTTTATAAGCCAAATTTCATGTTATGAAGCCAAATTTGAGACATTTAGTGATTCTTAGGCTTGATTTTTAGAAGTTGGTAAGAATCAGTCTAAAGTTTGGTATGAAGCCATTGGTGGCTAGTTTTAGTTGTCTATAATAATCAACTTGTTGCTTTCTAAAATAATGTGAAATATCTTCATGTATACAACTTGTCAAATTTGAAAAACCACCACAACTATTACATGTTCCATCTAAACATTGTTTGGAAAAAAAACCTATCCCTTGGGTCTTTGAAATAAAATACCTTGGATTAATTCTCTTGATGTCTTACGTGGGGAATACACCATACATTCCTACAAAATCTTCTCAGTATTTAAAGTATATTGTATATGACAAAAAATATAAAAATTAATAATAAATTCAACATGTATCCTAAAATAACATGTGATGCATGCTTGGTTGATTTTAACAAAGAAAAGCTTGCACATATCAAATGACCTTTAGCTAATTATCAGTTGGCCATTAAATTTTTCAATAAACTTTTTATAAAATTCTATTTGGTTCATGTTTGAAAAAAAATAAAAATCATGTGGCTCACATTTTCTTGAGCCTTTTCTTCTTTTAACAACATCTTTTACATTAGATGAGACCCTTGTGTTGTCATTCCAAAAAAATTCAATCAAATGTCTTGTTCCTTCAACTAATACCTTATCTTTTCATTGTAGTCTACCACTAAATGCCCAATAATCCATGAGTGAAGGGTCATCAAGTATTTTTATTATTTTTAAATCATTTATTAGAGTTTTTATATTTAAGTTCAACGATTTACTTGTTTTAGTAAGAATTCAAACCTTATGTGTTGACTTACTCATTATTGATTCCATTATTACTCATCTTGCCACATTACTATCTTTATTCCAACATTGATTTCACTATCTTACCATATTACTATCTTTATTCTAACTTTCATCTTTATTACTATCTTTATGTCATTTTTTGGTATGATTATTTCATTAGAAGGTAACTTATGGTAAGTAGAAGGTATTAGGTTTACTTCTTTGGGAATCAACACTATGGATTTTAGCTTAAATTAATTCAATTTCAACCAATCTATTATTGACATTCAAGGTCATGTAAATAACACTTGGGCTGATATCATTAATCATGCTAACCTTGGTATGTAAGTTATGCATGAATGTAATGGTCACAACTTCCTTCTAGATCTAGTTTTTTTAAGTTAATTCTATAGATAGATGGATAAACTCTAGATGTTTTCCCCTATATATATGTGTGTGTGTGTGTGTGTGTGTGTGTGTGTGTGTGTGTGTGTGTGTGTGTGTGTCCATGGATCAATCTCCTAGGGTGGATTAACTCTACTCGTAGATGTTGGCCCTTATCTATATTATTAGTATATTTATATGGTTG
>JARHVA010000397.1:1367500-1435000 GCA_037957365.1 Torreya grandis
AAATTTATATATGGGGTGCCAAAAAATATATATTGTGACAATGGAAATATATATTGTGCCAATTTTATATATATATATATATATATATATAGTGCCTGACTTCAAGGGCAAGGCTTAGGAGCAGGAAGCAATCAAAGTAAAAGCATTAAACCACTCTGTTGATGGCCTAGTTTATATAATATATAACTTATAGCTAGGAGAGAGTAAATACTTATAAAAAAAGAAATTATAACTCATTTATAATATAGTATGAACTCCTTGATCAACCAAGGGCCCTTAGGGGATCTCAACCTTCACCCCCTCTATATATATGGACAAGGAGCCCACATAACCATTAATATATATCCAATCACTTTTTTATTATCTAGATAGGGCCCTCTATTTATTTTCTTTTAATAATTCTAGTTACTCAAGGCTATAATGAAATGTTCTAGACTAGATTAGGATGGTTAAAATATATTTAAAAGACTAGGAAGGAGTTGATTAAATTGTTAAAATAATCATCAATGAAATATTTAATGATTATTATAATATTTAAGAAATATGGTATTATTGAAACATGCTGAACTAAAATTATCTCCTATTGAATTTTTGGGAATTAGAGAGAGATATAATATAATGATTTCAATAGAAGCAACTAATAATTCCTTATCTTCTTGTTGGATAAAATGTGTATCTGTATGATATAATAAAATTGTGGTGGGTATAGTTTAGTGGTAAAAGTGTGATTTATTCCATCAGAAACTCCCAAAGTTGAAGTATCTTTCTTTCAAATCTCACTTAGTTATGAAAAAACTATATTTCTATCTACATTTAAAACCTTTCCTATGAATACCCTGGTTTATAAAAGGAATTGTACACATTCTCATAACTTGGATCTAGAATGATAAAAATTAACACATTTTCAATTCTATCAAAGATGAAAAAAATAGTGCTTTCAAAGAGTAGACCAATCTTTCCAATTAGATAAATCAATGATCCATGTATATCAAAACATTATTTTTCATTGTAACTAAACTATGGACTAGACTACAAGCAGGCTATATAGATTTGGTTTGAGTATGTCAACAATAACTATATGGCCCAGTGGCCTAAAATAGATATATAATGAAATGTTTGACTAAGGATTGGACTAACCATGAGAAATGAATAAATCCATATCATAACTTATATATAGGTTTTCGTCTACTCTAAAGAACTATCTATATATGGAAACCTCCTATCTATATTTTTAAACTCTTATTTATTTATGGGGCTCTATCTATCACCATATCACCATATATATAAAGAGGGGAGGAGAGGGGATGGTACCGACTATATTTATATACTATAGCTATCCCACACCTATCTAATTATGGATAACACCATCCCCCTCCCCTCCATGCACTCTCATATAGATCATCAAACTATATAGTATGTTCCTTCCCCAAGTGTAAATCCAACCTTATCCCTATTTGGTCCCTATAACTATATCTAGAGCCTATATATCTATCTGGTGTGTCAAGTTCTCTATAATTCATCATTATAAATAAGGGCCCTCAACTCATATAGTGGATAGTTAGTCATTGAGTGAGTTCCTCATATTTATTAGGGGGCCTTCCATATGTGGATAGTTTTACAAACATAAATTGATCATTACTTTCACCTTATAAACCATATATGAATTATGTGATTGGAAGAACAACCATATCCATCATTTCCCAACTTGATAAGGAGATTAGCCCAAAACAAGCTTTCTCAACTTGGTAAATATCCCAAACCCAAATTGAATTTAGTGGGGTTTGTCAGGAGGCTTGAATAAAAGATATATATATATGGGAAACTAAGGCAAGACCCTCACCCAACCTTGGGAAGGGAGAACACTCAACTTATCTTATATTTAGGGAGAACAAATCAATTGGATTATCTTGACTGGCACCCTATATAGATAGATGGTGAACACTCCCATACCATACCATCTAATATATATCTATATATATTCTCCCATACTCATCCACACATCTTAATTAGAGAAGAAAAGAAAAAATCATTCATATATAGATAGATAGATAGATAGATAGATAGATAGATAGATAGATAGATAGATAGATAGATATATAGATAGAGAGATAGAGAGATAGATAGATAGATAGATAGATAGATAGATAGATAGACAGACAAATAGATAGATAGATAGATAGATAGATAGATAGATAGATAGATAGATAGATAGATAGATAGATAGATAGATAGATAGATAGATAGGGTAGTTCAAGAGATGATAGAAATATACTACTCATGCTTACAATACTTCTTATTTATAATCTCTGATCTAGTTCTAAATTTCATTTTGGATGTTATCTTAATTTGATTTTCATGCATAATATCCCCAACTGAATACATAATGGTTGGGCAACTATATCTAGTTAATCATCACTTGACTAAGATATATGACTATTTATAGTCTTCCCTTAATTGGACCCCATATCTATATATGGGGATAAGTCATTTATCTAAGCTCTTGATCACCTAACCCATTGATTGGCCACCTATTCTTAGGTCTTAAGATTCTTATAATTCTCATCTTACTCCATCTCCATCTCTAACACCGACCTTGGTCCTCGAATGTTACCTCCTCATTATCCATTTGGTATACTCTCCTATATGTCCCTATATAAAATATGTCTCTTGTTTCAATCCCAAATAGATAGTTAGATGGCATTTTCTAATACAATATAGATATTTATATTTCTCACTCCCCCTCCCCTAACCCCCTCTCAAAGAGAGATAGAGGCCCAAGTGTTGATGCATGTAAATGTATCACATAATTTTCATAATGTTGAAAACACTTGTCATTTTGAGATTCAAAGAATATTTTGCATGTGTTTTTATTTATGATCTTCATGAGATCTATGGTGGAGTAGAGATTGATAAATTTGACTATTTCACAAAATGATTATGCAAGTGATATTTGGGAGCAACTGCGGTCCTAAATTTTTGTGAATAATCTAAAGTTATTTTAACTAAGTCTAATAAATGATGATCATAATCTAAATTCTAAATTCTAATCTATCATGAATATTAACAATGAAAAAGTAAACTGCAATGATTTGATCAAAAAATGAGAAAATAGGTAGGGTAAGGTAGAAAGAGAGATGTTTCTATTCTTTAGTTCAGACATCTTGACAAAGCTCTAATTTTATCAAGGATATGCATCTTCAAACCAACATATGACATGAAATTACCAAATAATATAGATCCTATCATATACTAGGAAAATGTCCAAGGATATTCAAAAATATTCAGATTATAAATCAAATTCACTTTAAAGATTTACTTAACCAAGAAAATTGCATTTGCACATCTTCCAAAAAAGGTAATGATATTGAAATGAATTTAATAACTTTTAGTCAACCTAGTGTAAAGCTCAATTTAATAACACTGCATTGATACATGAACATATAGAATTCATAAAATTAGTTCAAATCTAAACACCATAACAAATAATTGAGAAATCAACCATGATAACAAATAAACAGACAAAATGAGATAATCTTTAAAAAAATCTCTTGCTTGTATTACTTGCTCCAAATTTTAAAAAATAATTTTACTCTTCAAAACTTCCTCCTCTTGTTCAAATGATAATACCCCTTTTTATGGGTTGAAAGAGAAACTTATGATGTATGTTAGTTAGCTATTATCAAATGGGAATCATAAAAGTGTTAAGGATAGATGTCTTATTACAAATATTCTAATACCAATAACACTTTTCAAATGTGACTAACCTATATGTCATGTGTGTTACACATTACACATGATTTTACAAAATAGTATATTATTTTTAAATTATTTACATCTTTTGATACACAAGAATATTATAAGTCAACCTTGTTGAATTTGAGATGCCCATGTAGCTATAGCCTTTTATTTTTATTCAAAAATCTTCATGAATTTGTCATGTTTTTCATTAGTCAATCTAAGATTGATGATTGGATATTTGAATAACTCATATATTTTCCATACTAAATCTCTAAAGATTTCATCTATCCTATTCATGGCTTCTTTGATGCTCCTAGCATTACTAATCTTTGCATTTAATGTTAAGATCAAGTTCAAGATACATTTGTTGTCAGCCCCTGTAGTGCCCTTTCTTCTACTCTTGACCTCTTAAATGAACTCTATAGCTCTCTGCTAGAATTCTTCATCAGTTATTAGGTCTATTTAACTAAGGATGGTTGGATATTTAATCTAACCTCCTATTATTTGTATCATTATACCCTCTAGTTGTTTGAAGTTTCCTGAGAGGCCTTCCATGTTTTTTGACCACTTATTTATGTCCTTGATTTTCTCCATTAAGATTATCATGGCCATATTTAAGTCTAAAGGGATGACTATTTTAAGCTTAAGGATCTAGTTTTCTATTAATATCTTGATTAGTCCCTTTATTTTATTATCTGAGCCTTGCCACTAGTTGACTTGGTTCAAAACCATGGCTTGTTGTTTACTTACCATGTCTAATTAGGACCTTATTTAATTCAAAGAACATAATGTCTCATAGATAGTTGCTTCAAAATTATTAACAATATCCATTGGTAATGAAAAATTGGATTATTCTTCTAGGATTTTCTTCTCTTGTTTTAATCCTTTGATTGTATCTTATAACCTTTCTAACTAAGATTGGTCTAGCTCTAGAACATCTTATTAAAACATGGGGTCTTCCCTTGATCTCTATTCCCCTTCTAAGTTAGGTGAATAAAAGGTTCAACATTTTGGTTTCAAACCTCCTAGCCTTATTTTAAGATAATTGTATTATTTACTCTTTGTAGGAATGTAGTAGTTGGATAATATTTGAATCCCACTAAATACTTGCCCATATGTTTGGTTGAAACCTCTACTTGTGACTAGACTACTGATGGAGTTGGAGTAGCAAGCCTCCTTTCTTCTTCATTTTGTAATGCTATGATTCAAGGATTTAAATATTATTTTAAAGGGATATTTATAGTCTTTACTATAGCCCATGGGTGATAGATAGTAGGAATCTTATCCATCCTTGGTTCATAAATGAACCATTTAGGTATAATTGGTCCATAGGTTGGGATCTGTTCACTAAATAGGCTGATATCCTTTAAAGTGGAAATGATTACCATTTTTTATTTATTTGCCCTTAAGATAATTGTAGTCTCATCCTTCTTCTTGGGAAGGTCAATGATCATTATGTCCAATGACTTCTCTTTTCCATTTTCCTATTTGGCTTCCTCAACATTTTCCTTCTCTACATCTATGTGTATTTCATAATTCATGGAGAGCATTCTCAATGAATCTTCAAGAGATTCATGTGGATCCAAAGCTATCATGCAAATTTCCTCTTGTTAAGGCAAACCTTGTTCTATTGTTATAGAAGATTCAAGGCCTGAGGATCTTGAAACTAATTTTCCTAGTCTCCTTTCTCCAAGCCTATGATCTATTTGTATGTTAGCTATGGGAATCCTAGAAGGACCAACATATACCAAATGATATTATCTAGGACCAAGTTGTTATTTGTCTTCCATCTTCTCATCTCTCTATAATCTAGATTCAAGCTTTATAGTATGTTCTTTTAGCCTTCTAACAACTTCATAATAGGTGGTTGCCTTAGTGTACACAAAGTCAAATGCACTAGGTTAATGTTCATAAGACATAGATAAAATACCTTTGATCTTCAAATGTTCCTTTACCCTACCATTGGGATCCCACTGTCTATGGTCTTCTATCTACAAATTGAAAGAAAGGCTATGTTTTGAAGCTGCTTTAATTTGATCCCATTATCTAAAAGTATTTCTACAAATAGTCATGGGAAAACCATGGATAAGTCCTTTTATATTTGTCTTGCATATCCCATCTTTCCATTAAATAGTTGGTATGCTACTTCCTATTCTACCAACTTATCTAGCATGTGTATTGGTAGTTTAAGGGGGGCACTTTGACCTCCCTCTATTCTAATAATGGTGTGATTAGGGTATAACTAGATATCTCCCATTGTGTCAATGGATTTCTTGACTAAAGGAGTTATCCTGATCATGGGGAGACCATTGATGGCTTGACTCAAACCAGGATATACACTATCAAAAATGAATTGGATATGGTCCCTATATTTATAAATATGCAACTTTGAATAATATTAGGACATAGTTTGGGTTCCATTAGGGACCACTCTCTTTGATTACGTATTTTTTTGTGGCATAGAGGGAATCTAGAAAATATAACATCATTGAGAACTCAGTGCTCTTATTTGTTTCAATTTTAGAAATCTACCTGCTTAAGGAAATGCTAATGATTCATCCTAAAGGAGGCACTACTACTTCCTCAATAATAAAATACACAAAAAGGACCCATATAGGTTCCACATGTGTAGTATGTGTAAATCCATATAATTTTTTCAACATGGTCATAACCATTCTAACTCTTAATTTGAATTGGCTCACATGTATTTTCTAGTTAGGATCTACAATGACATTGTTACCAGCTTCTAAAAATTTCACTAGGATATCCTCCATGGTATGTTTAAAGGCCCATGCATTAATGGAGGTGAGGTCTATTTGGGGCCTGGGTATTTTATAATAAAATTCAAATGCAATAGGGTATATATATGCCATTTTCCTTAGACTAGGTTCAAGTATAAGCATACCCTTATCAATTTTAGCATCTTTAAAAATAGGACTAAGGATGTCAATGCAGTGTAATACCTATAGCTTAGTTGTAGCATAATAGAGTCCTATAAGTTGAATTACCATGATGCCATCATATAATCTCTTTATTGGTATTTATTTCTCCTCTTACTTGGTCAAAATTCCTTGGTTATCTATGGTCTAGAATAATCTCAAGAAATTATTGTCTCTTGTATTTAATGAAGAATCTATGAACTCTATATCTTTAAAAACTTTTCCCTTTATGTCTGATGACAAATATAATTCAACTATTTTCTTCAAAATCTGTCCATAAGTTACCATTGCTATAACTTTGATTAAATTATCCACTTGTGAATGGCAATTCAACACTTTTGGCTATCTAATTGGACTCTTTGAATAGCATTGATTACCAACATCTCTCTTTTGGTTCAAAGCAGTGAATGCATGAATAATTTGAGGGATTTTTCATATGTATAATGATTTTTGGAGGGTTTAATTGAGATTTAATGATGACATACTCATTTGAAGTATTTAATTTGGTAATCCAAATCCTATTTCGATCTTCTATTTATACCTTCACATGCTTGGGTCAATAAAATATTTTGATCTGACATGTCTACCTATGTGGCATCTCATTTTCATGCTATTTATTTAATTTTAAAACATGACCATTATTACTTCAGACACATGTATTCATCTTGTTTCCCCTAGAAATTTGATCAAATTTGTTCAATTGATCTCCTTAGGCTGACCTTGATTCTCATTGTTGGCCATTTATCTTTGATCTAGGCTTCCAAAATTATGATACTTGGTAACTCCACATGCCTTCTATGTACCTTGCTATCAATCTCCATTTAGTTAATGATCTTACACCACGTAGAATCCTTACATGTAATCTAGACTTCTTGAATTATTGACTTGATTTATACCATCAATCTCCATCTACATGGTTGAATGTGCACTATCAATATTTAATCTACATGATCAAATGCACATTATTGATCTATCAAACATATGATCAAATGTGGGTCATTGATCTGTTAAATATTCATTGTGATTGTGACACTTGTCACCATTGTATTTAATCTATGGATATTTTGACATATTAACTTCATGTTCACCATTAGATCTCCATCTACACTATTAAACATGAATAATCAATCTTCGGTCTTGAATTATTGACATCAATCTTCAATGCAGATGGTCAAGGAATTTTTACTTAAGAATACAAACCATTGATCTTAATCTTAGGGATTTTGACTTATTGACTTTAGGTGATCACCCATGTGACATTGATTCTTTATCTGATCAAGTGAGGTTTCAACACTTGATAGTCCTACATTCAATTTTTACATATGAATAGTAAAATCAAAGAATAAGTGCTCAAGACATATAATGACTTAACATAAATCTTAGTCTAAAGTTTTAATGAATTAATAAACTCAATTAAAACTTAGGCTAAAATTAAACTAAGACTAAGATGGAATAAAGTGACCCATCAAAAATATGAATCCACTTTAATAAGAACATAGGCTAAAGTAATTTAGACTACGGTTTTAAATGTTATTTAAACTTGATTTCAACTAATAAATTAAGGACACCATGTGAACATAATGATTTGAATGGGACCATATTAGTTAACCAACTAAGGGTCAAATTAACATTGAAGCATAAACCCATGAACGTTTGTTCATTCTAAGGAAGATCCATTAATCCTTCAAGATGGAAACACATGATCCAAATGTTAGCAAAATTTTATAAGATTAAATAAATCTTATGTGCTAGTATGTCAATGTAAGCTAGATCAAAAAATGACATTCAACAATGCACTCTGATTAATTTGAATGCCTAATTTATAGCATAATTTGCAAAATTTAAACAAGGTTCCTAATTTTTTAGAAATGGGGAATGTTGACCTCAAAAAATGGTGAATTTTCGGGGAACATTGTAGAATGTTAAAATTTAGATACTTTTGGTTCAAAATAATAATGAGACTAATCATTCCACATGATCAAGTACCATTATTAAGATCAATTCATAATTGAAAAAAGTATTAAAAATGCAAAATTAAGGTCAAATATTAAAACTCAATCATGTTGTGTGTGCACTTTGATTCATTTACTGATTATCACTAGGATTTAGAGAGCAACTTCTAGATTTCATGACCTTAATCATTAACATAGACCTATAGCATATTTAGATGTTCATTATAAATAATGCTCTATAAAAAGGGAAGAATTGGGCATTGCTCTATTTCTATCCAGGCATTCATATCCTCGATAGAGATACATTTTTTTCCACTCTAGCTTTTTCTCCATTGCCAATTAGGTGTCCATAGCCCCAATGGAGGTTACCATAATAAATTTTGCTCAAAAAACTTTTATATTTTCAATAATGCTTTTATTTTTATATTTTTCAACTATATTTAGCTTTCTAGTAAAGGTTGGGAACCATAATTAGCCAAGTGTTTAGGATTTTTTTCAAATGTTTGATTTTAAAGATAATAATTTATTGAGGTCAACATACCCCCATTTCTAAAAATGGGGACCCTTGTGATAAGTTGTGCAAATTTGTACCTTAAAATTGAAAATTCACCTAATCAAAATATCACTAGCATGTTTTCACACTACTTGTATTTGAAGATCATCAACACGTTGACTTGTTTGGATTATTTGTTCATGGCTCTAGTTTGACATTGTCTAAGTTTGGTAATGTTTGTTCTTCATGTTTCAAGTTGTAGGTTTAATGGAACCCTCCTTGAATGAACTATGCTTGGATTTTATAGTCTAATCCCAACTTGGTCTTTTGATAGCCTTTGGTATATATAAAGTAAAATTAATCCATGTTTAAATATTTTTAAAACCCTCAATTAATAAACCCTAACATAGGTTATTTTGGACCAAATTCAAAATTGGTGGGAATAATTCATGAGAGAACACGTTAAAAATGCTTTGGACTTAGTATAATTTTTATACTAAATCTTGGTCATGTTTTAAAACACAACCTAACCTTAGTCTAAAAATTATATGTTTGGTACCTTATTGTCTTGATAGTATTATTCCCTTTTATCCTAAGCATGGTTTAACTGTATTATTTGCAAGATCTTTTTATTATGTTCCTAGCTTGGTATAAAGTGACACATGGATCCATTTACTATAAAATTAGGCTAAAATCTTAGTCCTAAATTCTTATTCATGTTTATTAACATAAAAAAGACCTTATTCTTAAGACTTTATCTTAAGTTTCATATGTCATCAAGTCCTAAATTAAACACTGTGTTCTTTTGTAGGATCAATGACCCATGTTTACTCAAGCAAAGTTAATTGGATGATGTGAGATGAGCCTAATAAGTTGAATAATTTAATACATGGAACCAATCTCACCCAACTCCATGGATCATGATCGACAACACATGTTTGAGTGGAGGCTAAATATGTAATGGTCCAAGATCAAAATGAGAAACTAAAAGGGTCCCTTTTATTATTATGACATAGACTTAGCATAAGACTTTACCATAAGGTTTTAATTGTAGTTGTTAATAAAATAAAACCTTAGGATAAAACCTTATGCTATGAATTTTATTATTCAAAGGGTCCTTTTGTCATATTTAAATCTTATGCTTTATGCTTACCTAACACAAGGTCTTTTTTATCATATTTGTAACTTAGCTTAAAGACCTTAGACTACAATTTATTTGTATTTATTCATATGAATAAAAAAATAGTCTAAGACTTTGGTTTAAATTATATATTCTTGGGCTTACTCAATCTCCTTTTTATACATGAACCAATGACATTAGACTACTCAAATCATGATCAGTGACTCACATTTTATTGGGAAAAGTTAATCCAATGGACCAAGATTGAAGTTGAAAAGTTAAGCCATGGACGCTAGTTTAAACATCAAGCATCTTACCAAAGATATATAGTACACATTCAAGCGTACAAATCTAGAAAATTGAAGCATATCAAGTTAATACTATTCAATAGACCTTTGAGTTAACATGAGATTTACACATGGTGAAATAACTTTAACTGGTAGGACTGATAAAGTGCAAATCTTAGAAGGATTGTGAGACTACCAAGTGGCACAACCTCATATCCTAGTACACATTAAATCCTAAGAACCTTTTAAAGATCAATGGTCTACATTAATTCATACCTACATGATCCAATGGTGCCAGATCAAAGTAGAATTTTTATTAGAGATCAGGAGGCTTGTGGGACCACCAAGTGGCATGATCTTAGAGCCCAAATATGAATAGTGATCAATGGAATTAAACTCTTAGGATTGAGATCAATGGATCACATTGATCCATATAGAATGATCTAATGGTGTGAGATGAAAGAGAGATTTTAAAAGGCAATGACTAGTTTTAAATTTTTAATAGGAAATATGCTATTAAAATGTCATAGAGATGCCACATATATGCCACGATGATGCCACATAGGAAAAAAGAAGCAAATATAAAGATCTTATGGGATCAAAAAGGCAAAAGTATAAATGAAAGGATCCAAATGAAATCTAAGGCACAAAGCTCACTTAAGTGCAAATATCCATCACCATTAAATATCTAAAAGAACCTATAGAAAAAACCTAATGTGTACAAAAGCCCTAATTTAACCCTAAATTGATCATAATCAAGACCAAGAGAGTCAAGTCATCATCTAAACAAGATAAATTTGATCTAGAGTCAAACTGTTGACCACTAGTGATCAATTTCAACAAACTCATAGTCATGGTGGCCAAAAAACAACATAGAGAATATGTGGAGCTCTATCTCAATTTAAACATAGAGGGGATAATCTTCAAAGAAACATAGTTTGATGTTATGTATTTGAACATGGGGGGTAACAACTAGTCTAAGATATTCTAGACAATTCAAGAGAAACTAGTCATTTCTTGAGAAGATGAGAAGAATGCATCTATCAAAAGGAGAAACTATTATATATTGGCCATCCAAATGATGAGTCTTCATTTCAATACAACAAAACTAGAGGTACTACATTGTATCGATGTTCTCTCCCATATTTTCAAGGATTGTAAAATTAACTAGGGCATGATAGTTCATGAACATAGCTTTAGGAAAGTTGCTTATGTCTATCCTATTGCCTTTGAGAATTAATAAAATTTTCTTAAACCCCAAATAGACATACCCACCATCAACAAATGGTCCAATAAGAATGACCTCAAGACCATCCTTACCCCATGGCTATATTATGGGAATTAAGTGTTTTTTGACCTCAATAAAAGCATCCCAATCAATTAATTTAGACTTAAGATCAGGAAGATCATGACATTGATGAACAAATAATGGGAACCCCTCCACCACCTATGTAGACAAACTCTAGGTCCCCTTTGTGTATTTTATGGTCAAGAAACAACTCACCCTTCCTCTAGGTGAGATTATTATCACTTGTTTGAGTATACAATTCACTAAAATCAAGAAGAAGACCAAGGGTCAATTTTATATGATGTCATACTTGCTAGATGCCTTGATTTCCACCATAGAGATTACCAACCTTAGAAAATGGTCACCTGAGGGAAAACAAACAATCTCCCACTACTACTCAATGTTACATATTTTCAAATACATAGACCATATTCAATTCATTTTTTATTGTGTTTATCCATCCTTAGTTTAGGCCATCATAAGGATCCCAATGATGAGGGTCAACCCCATAATTAATAATACTCTTGAATCCATGGGAGAAAAATGGATCTATATTGATTTCACAATCATCAAGATTGAAGGAGCCATGAAAAAACCCCTTAGGCTACCCATTCATGTGCCAATCAAGATAGCAGAGTAGGAAGTGACCTATAATATATATAATAGGTTAAATGGCTTATGTAAAACCAAGAGGAATGGATTGATTCATATCCTACCCATAACCATTAGAAGGACTATGTTTTAACAATGGGGCAATATAGAAGCTACCTCTAGACATAGAACCTCCTTCAACTTGCAACTTGATGAGCTAAGACACTAGGACCCCTATGAAAAGTTTGAGAAACATTTAAAGGCAAAGGGATCAATATGACTAATGAGCATTAGCCTAGAATTTATGACCCCATGTACACTAAAGCCTCTTCATTTCATGAAGTATTAGGGAGATTCAATAAATTTTATATCAAACTAGAGGCTAGAATGCTAAGAAAGTAGAAGCTAAGTGATGATATATGGTAGATGGGACCTTGAAAGTACCATTTTTTAGGATGTCCATATTCTAGACCCCCTCCATCATAGCCAAAAACATAAACACAAAATCCTAGAGAACTAATTGAGCAAAGACTAGAGGAGAAGAGACTTGATGAGGTAGCATCATCCTTAGCCCACCCTAAGGAACCAAGATCACAGGTTTAAGTAATTGACATTATAACATTGGATCTTGAAGAAATAGTGGAATATGTTTTGAAGATATTGGCTAATGTCTATGAATTAGATGAAGAATAATCTCAATCTAAATAAATAGAGAAAGAGAAGGGGAAAGAAATATCATTGGACTTAGTCCCTATTGCTAACCCACCAAAGAGAAAAGATGAGCTGGCTTTAGTTCTACTAGGAGGCAAGAAGCCTAAGTTGACCTTCACTCATCCTTTGAGTGAGGTCAAACTTTTTAATGATGAAAATCCAATTCATGGTCCAACCATTCCTAAATGGTTTATATATGGCAAGTTGTAAAAGATTCTTACCATACACCATCCTTGGTCCATTACAAAATTTATCAACATTACTTTGCATGTTGAGCTTAAGCCATGGATTTTGGATTTTAAAAAAGAAGAGACTAAGATGGCTGCCCTTGGGGAGTCAAGTTGATCATGGATAGAGATCCCAGCTCTAGAGATACCATAGTCTTTAATTAGTGTTAAATTTGACCTAATAACTACCAATCTATAGAGAGTGATTGATAAAAAGAGCTATGGTGGGAGGATAAGAGTTCACATTTTAAAAGGTGGAACCATTTATTGTACTAGATCTAGTAGGGTGTCAAAATCTTGGTGAGGCCCCCATGTTTGAAGATAATGTTCTTCCTCTCCTTTGTGAGGCAAACCAAAGAGATGCATCTAAAAAGGCTGAGGAGGAGGATATCACAAGAAACTATGAGGAAGAAATAACCATAGGGTCCCCCCTTGGTCTAAAAAAGATAAAATTAGCATTCTTGACTGAAGGAGAACATATTGAAGATTATTTTGCAATAGTTCATGAATTAGACTACACTATTGAGGATGCAAAGCTACCACCTTATTTTAAGAATGAAGGGGTTAAGGCTGTCAATTCCCTATATGAGTTGCCACATGATAAAAAGGTTGAGGAAATGAATGAAGTAGATGATCAAACTAATGAACTTATAGAGTAGCTAGAGGTTCACAATCAATTAGAGGGTTCATTTGAGGACTTGTTTAAGATCTTGAGAGCTATCTATGTTTTTCTCCAAGGCAATTATGACCTGGTTGTAGCCAAGGAGGGCAACTTTGTCAAGTAGATCAAAGGGGATGGAGTGTGTAGCCTTTCAACTCTACCACATCAAGACTCCATTAAAGATAAGACTTGTTTTAAATATTCAGAATGGGTTATTAGCTCCTTGATGAGCCCAAAAAACATGAAATAAAGAACAAGCCTAGTCCTATTAAGGACACCATAGAAATCAAAGAGGTATTCCTTGTTGAATCACTATTGGAGGTTTTAGTTAGAGATCCATATGAAGAATTTGAAACTATTTGGATTCACATAGCTAAACTATTTAGAGCTGCTTGGTTTTCATTGAGCATGATGATAAAGAAGTTTATAGTTGTAACAAAGAAGAGGCAAACATCAAGACAATGGGTCAAGAAATTGCATGCCTTATTAAATCTCTTATCTCATGATGCAATAAAAGTATCAAACTTTAATTTTGATCTAGGAGGAAATGTACACATAGTTTTAAGGTGTATATATTAGATTAGTCTTGTTCAAATTCCTCTAAGTGTTGTTTTAGGCACATTTGTTTGTTGTCCTTATTTTTTTAGGTTAGTTTCCTTTCATAAGTTCCTTAGGAACTTTGTTTTGTTTTTCCTTATTATTTCAAGAGGAGGTTCCAAAAAGGGTCAGCCTTGTTGAACCAAAATAGAAACACCATGCCTAATGGACTAGGCAAGGCAACATGAGTTAGGTTCCCAAGCATAGTAGGCATGCTTCCCTGTGAGTTGCCAAAAATGTTGGCCATTTTTGGCCCACATACCAAATTTTTCCAAACTGTGGGAAGGTAGACATTCAATAAAAAGTGGCAAGTTCAGACAACTTTAGATTTTTTGGAAGGAGAAGTCTTTAGGTTTCCAGAGGAGCAATACTTAAAAACTTTATAAGTAATCAACAATCAAAATCCTAAAGCAAGTAAGAAGGTTTGGAAATCTCAATTTAGTCTAGGTAGTGTATTTTAGGTTTTTTGAGGGTGCACTACTTAATTAATTCATAATTCTTGAGTAGTCAAAAACCCAAAATAAGTAATGAGACATCAAAATCTTGATTTGATCTTAGAAGTGCTTCTCAAGTTCTCAAAGGGACAAGTCTTCTCCAAGGGCCATTTCTAAAAGAAGGAGGTCTAGGAAAAAATTCTGAATAACTCTTTCATAAATATAAGTGGTCCTCTTAAAAAAACCCAAAGAACCTTGTGCCCATTTCTAAAGGGTCAGTACCTTGCTTTGAAGGGAACTCACAATACCAAAGGCACTTTTTAAGAAAATCCAAAGGTACTAGTTCATAAGGCCAAAGGGCCTTTCCTCATATAAAATGGGACAATCAAGAAATCTTAAGGGCTTTACATAAATTTTGAAGGGGTAAAATGCAATAAATCTAAAGGCCGCCAACAAGAAGTTAGGCTAAATAACAAAAGAGACCTGAGAAAATTGTCTAAAAATAAAAGTTTGAAGTAAGTTGTGAGCAATGGAATGTTTTGAAAGGAAAATTATAGAAAATAGTCCACAGTAAAATAGACCAAAAAAAGTAGAAAGGCCTAGGAACATCAAGTTCAATGGTCAGAAAATCTAAAGGGCCAATTAATCAAGGACAAGTGGCACAAGTGCATCTAATAAGCTCAATAAATCAATGGACAGTATGGACTTCTCCTTTCAACTTCAGCATGCAAGTGATCAAACAAAGATTGGATGTGTCTAGGTGGAGTAATGAACATTCAAGGACCAATTAGGATAGTCCAAGTTGTAATAAAGAACATGCCAATCTTTAATATAAATATAAACATAGTCAGACATGGTTAAGACATGCAGCTACCACTAGTATGGCTTGCTTAGTTCTAAAGAGGAAGAATTGAATGCATGAGGGGCTTGAGGAGATTTTATGGTGATCTTAGGTGGTCCATTTCATGGTAAAAGTAGTCATAATAGTAGTGGTTCCAATCATGAATGACTTCTTCTCCCCTTTTTCTATTCTCCCATGCAAGTCCCTTTTCTCTCTTATCCCCTTCTTCTATATATACAGGATTCCAAACCATTATAAAGGGTCCCCAATTTTTTATAATTATGTCATATTTATGAGAGATAGATTCCCATTGAGATGTTTGGAAAAGCGTGCTCCTTTGACCAAGCTAAACCATATCAAAGTATTGTAAGAACTACCTCTTGAATGTAATGAGACTTGATTTCATTGCCTATTTCTTATCTTCAATTATTTATTTAGTATGTTTGTCACTTGGTGGGTTTGTGAAAGCATTTATTCCTAGTCCATTAGCCTACATCTTGCTTCTTTAAAGTATTTTCAAGTTTTGTAGGTCCAGATTACTGTTCTAACTAAACTTCTTCTAGTGTGTGTTAGCTTGACCTTAAGATTGTGCAAGCACAAGTCACCTCATGACTGATCTAGTGTGGGTTTGAGCATATGTGAGTGTCCATTTATTTTTGGTGCATTACCTGGTTATCACTCTTAGGATCCCTTATCTCCCTTATAACCATTTTCCTTATGAATTTTTATTTCAACATTAGTTTTAGGTGATCCACCAAGAGGAAATAGCCTCTTTAAAAATCCTAGAGGCTCAACCTCATCATAGGACACCCACATCTTGAGGTTGTTCCCATGATTATAGATGAAAGTGGGAGAGCCTAAAAAAATCTCCCATAGGGGTGTAATTCTAAGCTATAATAGTAAACATTCATCATAACCTCATAATGAAACATTGATGTAAGAAGATTCAAATTCGAGAAGTGTATGTTTAGTTGGTATTTTAGTTTCATATGTGACATGCAGCTAGTTGGTACTCATCAATCAATTTTGTGTATCACTTCCTTTAGGATTGTTTGCTTTTAGTTTTCCCTCTCCATTTTCCTTACAAATATAGGTTTAATAGTGATCCAAAAGTGGTATGTCAAGGGAGATATCCCTATCTAGAGATTCACCTCATTCTTAGGCTAACCACAACCTAGAGGTGTTTCAATTGTGCCACTTGGATGAGGAGAGCTGAGACGTATCCTCAAAGGGTGAAAATACAAGTGAAAACACTTTCTATGTTATGTTCATGAACCTATGCAAGTGAAGCAGTGAATTTTTGGTAGACCTTCACTTTATTTAGGAAGTATGTGCCTATGTGACTGAGACATGGATCACCGTTTGTTCTATATTTTGATTGATTTCACTATGAAACCCTAATCCTCCATGCTTTTTATGGTTTTAATTAACACAAATGGAAGAAGAGTGATGTTAGTAGGGTAGGCTGGGTGTGACCTCAACACCCCATGTACTAAGCATTGCCTACATACTAATACCTTGAAAGGGGATCAAGCCCAATGTAGTTCTCCCAATCTAAGTGCTGGTACAAGTGAGAGTTATGTTGGTATGCCTAAGTATGAATGTCAATTTGAATGCTTTGGGTGAGAATTAAGATTGGAAAGCTAAGTAAACTTGAGCTTTGGGCTGTAATAGATGGATGTATGTAGAAATAGGGGTAAATAGGGATTAATAACCTTAATTTTCACAACTATTTTTGATCTTGTTCATGAGAATTTCCATTTGGGGGATAAATGAATGAAAGTGGTCTTTATATAGTGTTCTAATGCTTGTCATGACATGAAATGAGTCTAGGCCAACCCTAAGATGCTTTAAGTGGAATTATATCTATTAGGGGAAAAGGAAGCTAAGGGTCAATAACATTACCCCCTTTTCCAATAATGCATTACATTATAGACCAAGGGGCCATGTTATTATCCAAGTGGCTGACATGTGTGACAAAATATTAGGGATGCCTAGGTGATGGCTCAATATAGCTCTTGGTATATCTAGGAATAGGCTAGATGTGTATAAAAGCTAGAAAAGGATCAAAAGAGGCCCTAAGATATATCTAAGGATAAGCTAAGGATAGGGTGGTCTCAAGTGACACTCATTTCATCAAAATGACATTTTAGATAACTACATAAATAATGAAAATTAGAATGTAAAACATCACACATTCTAAGAGAAACTAGAGAAAAGGCCAAGACACCTAAGAGTGCAAGAATGCCATATGATAAACATTTGAAGAAGTCATGGAATCCAAATTTAATATGGTTTTTGTAGAGTTTTAAGTTTGAAAGGAAACATTATCTATATAAGGGAAGTGATGAAGAGGAGAAATCTTATTTGAGAAGATATAAGTTAAAATCTTTGTATTTTAATTATATAGATTTTGTGGGACCAATAGGGTTCAAATTGGGGGTGTATGATCTGAAATGGATTATGAAAGTTATTAAAATCCATATAACTAAGCCATTATTCTCATTCAATTGTTAAATTTACTAAGTATGTTAATGTGAGAGTGATCTCAAATACTTTTAGCATAATGGATCCCAATAAGAACATAGTATGCAATTTTGGATAGGGGATTAAAGAAGTTGTAGATGGTTATGAGGTGATCCAAACACCTTGAAGTCAAGCACAAAAGGAACAAGTTATTGAGAAATAATGTAGAAACAAAGAACATTTTTTTCAAGTGAAAAATTATTGTCTGACATGGTCAAATCCATAAGGTGACCATAATCGAAACAAAGTATAAAAATGACCATTGAAAAACCACTACTTAAGGTAGGGTGCTGGTTATGCAATTGTTAGTGGTTAGTTTGGGAAGTGGTGTTTTTTGTCATGCTTAAGGTGGTGGTTCCACTTGAAGATAGAGAAAAGGTGGATTAATAACTACAAATGGGTTTTCTTCCTCTTCAAGTCTTTTAAGATCCTTGTTTGAGGCTAAAGTTATTTTAATTGTATAAATACACCCTGAAGGGTCTTCAAAGCACAATATTGAAAATTGGCATTTAGATGCTTATAACCATTTTCAAGGGGTTTGAGGTAGAAAATGATTGCAAAATTAAGATGGATGAGGATAATAGGCAAGTATGTTGAAGATGCAAGTAATCCATGGTAGATTGCAAAGAGCATTTGTATGTGTTAGGATCCACTAAATGGTTTTGGTTCCCTTGAAGGCATGACAAAGGTAAAATTGTAAAATTTTAAATAAAATAATAGAGATGAGGAAGCGTAGCTTTACTTTTATGGAGTTTTCCCACTTTCAGTTTCTTCAGGGTAATTATACCTCTCATTTTTGTGTTTGATTCATTTATTAAATTAATCTCAGTTCATGCAAATTGCTTTAGTATCTCAAGCACCCAAAAAGGTGCAGGTATGGCATGTTTAGTTGGATAAAACCATAGTACTTATTAATAACAATGAATAGGAATTGAATCCCTTCTCTCATAAAATTTTAAGGATCAACATGTTTTTTATTCACTACTATTTCTTCAAAATTAAGAAAAGTCTCATGTTTGGCAGTAGCATAGTGGGAATATGAAATGCATGCAAGCATGTTTATAATTGAATAATTAAATATTTGATGTAAATTATAGCCATAGAGTTTTAGATCACATAAATGTCTTACATATGAGTGTTATAATTATATAAAACTTAGCAACAACACTGCAAACATCCTAATTTAGTCAAACAACCACAATTAATATGTCTTTCATTGCTCTTTCACTTGAGAGTCTTAGTGATGTTTATATTCCTTGTTCACATGGTCATTTTGAGTCTTTTTATCTTTTATATGTCCTATATTATCCATTTGTGATACTCTTAGCAGTCATAGGTCACCTTTTCCAAGTCCCAGGGGCCCTTAGCCTATCCTCCCCAATTTTTGCTTTAATTTGAGCCTTAGGAAATTAGAACCAATTTCAAGATAGTATCACCACATGGTGCTAGTTGCCACTTATGGCTATAGTTTTTTATAGGCCGTTTCACCTGTGTTTGAGTCCTAACCTCTCTGTGACCCTCTATTAAGTTTTTTATATATTTTTCATCACTTGTCAACTAATGAACAAGGTATTATTTTCAAAACAAATATCCTTATATATAAATAGCCTCATAAGGAATTTTACATCTATCATTTACTATTTTGGCACTTATTCACATAAAATCAACCAATAGTACAACTCAAATACTCTACATACTACTTAGTTTTCACACCTAGACATTTGCATGCTTGATCAAAGAAGGGCCTAAGTGAAATTCATTCTAGCATACTATGCAAGTTAATGGTGCATGAATAGGATAATAGGGATTTTGTTCTACATGATCATAACATCCCAAAACTCAATTTTTCCTTTCCTTTTTTCATTTGATTTGTTCATTATTCTATGTGTCTAGGTATTCATTAGGGTTTTGGAGAAGATTCAATCAAAACACTGATACATACACACATCAAGTGACATAGAATCACCTATAAGACCTCTAGAAGCTCCCATAACTTCTTTGAAAGTTACAAATAGTCATTACAAAAAGGACATTAGCACTAGAGTTGGACACTAGCACCATATGACACTATTGTCCTAAGAGGGGTGCTACTATTCAAGGCCAAATCTCAATAAATAGTCAAAAGATGAAAGATTCCTCTATATCTGCTCAGCCATTTCTAGTACCTTATTCCTTGAAAAACTTTGGGTATCTCCAAATAAGTTCCTTTTCTCCTTACACTAACTATTTTGGGAAAGTTCCACTGAATCAATAGATTTTAATTTTATTCTAGATTAGCAACAAACTCAACACTTTAATCTAGATTAGGATTTACATAATAAAACCCCAAAAAGGTTCAAACATTTGGTGAACCTATCTTACTTTGAATATTGATTAAAAACCCTAATTTTCCTTAGCGTTTACCTTCTCTAAATTTTGTACATTAAATTAGGGTTACAAAAATGTGATTTTCTAATTTTTTGGCCTAACCTAACTAATTTAATTAATCCTATTCTAGGTTTTCATTAATTTAATTTAATTTAAATATTTGAAACACAACCCTAAATCCACATATTAGGTCCTTATACATAAAAATATTAACAATTGTTATTACAGTCCTATTTTTTTATTACAAACTTTGTTCAAAAAATTCACACATTGCACACATACTTATGTTAGATTATATTCTACCTCTTGTGTGTTTTTTATTCCTTGTTTACACTATCTTCTTCAGAAAGTTTAAAATGGCTTCCAAAAAGTCTTCTACCCCTCATCCACTTCATGCACTCTTGAATGTATCTGATGATTATAATAATGAATGGACTAATTTTCAAGATTTTACATTAGAGCATAATAATGCCTTCATTTATAATGATGATGATATGAGGATTACTATGAGCATGAAAATGAAAATGAACATGAGCATATAGTAGATACACCATCTTATCTTTCCTCTTACTCTTCAAAATCAAACTAACAATATAATGCCAAAAGAACCTCTCATTAGTAGTGTTTTATTCAAACATGATCCTAGCTTTTCAACTACTTTTTCTACTTCATTATTCAAATTAAATCAATATAAGTGCACTATACGAAAACCAATTTTGCATGATTTAATTAAAGTAGCTAGTAACAATGCATATTATTTACCCTTCTCAATTACATTTGAAAAATCAAGTTCAAATGATATTACACCTTTTATCAATACAAAAACTAAGGTAGATGAAATTATTTTATCACTCTCACTCACATTTCAAGCTCAATGCAATGATTCTTTACAAAAAATTGATAATGTACATGTCTCTAACTCTTCTCCTATATTTCATAATGTGCAAAAATAAATTATGGTTGTGACTTCTCCTTCTCTTGATTCCAAAATTGAAAGTGATAATCATGCTTGCATTTCAAAAATGATTAGTGAACAAGTGCCTTGTATTACACGTACACATGATGATACATTGCATAGTAGTAAAAATTTAAATCTTCTCCTTCTCTTTCTCTTAATGAGTATGTCAATGATACTTCTTCTACTCTTACTTCTACAAATGAATTAAATTCTAATTTTGATGAACCATAGAATAATGATGATTATTGTGATTATTATGAAGATGACATAGAATCTAAACCTTCTACTTCTTCTCTTACCTCACATATCTCCCTTCTTCAATTAGATAATATGTCACATGTAAAAACACACACACACACACACACACACACACACACACACACACACACACACACACACACACACACACACACACACACACACACACACACACACACACACACACACACACACACACACACACACACACACACACACACACACACACACACACACACACACACACACACACATACACACACACACACACACACACACACACACACACACACATTATTATGTTCATAGTTTACATTCACTAGAGAATAAAGTACCTTCTATTAAACTAGCATGTGATGTTTCTTCACAATTTAAAAATATAAAAGATACCAATGAATTCCCCTTAACCCTCCTTACTATAGCAGAACCTATTTCTCAAGCAAACCTAAATCAGGGTGGTAGTTTTATTTCCTTTTAACCAGGTCCAAATTATCACACCTCCAAAGGTTATTGAGAGTATATCAACCCTTTCTAAATAATATTTTCAATATAATGTGTCAATGCCTAAAATAAATAATAAAATTGAAGCATTAAATGAACCCCTTGATAATGATAATATATCTTCATAAGTGATAATTTATTTAATGCATGTTATGGGTGATTTGTAACAATTACATCACCTCACTTTGGAGAATAAATCATAAAAATCTCAAGTTGATTACAATGTTATACATAATAACCCTATTCCATGCAGAATCTCAACTATGAGGTTGCCACACAACTTTAAGATACCAGTGTTACCTATATTTGATGGACATGGAGATCCATACTTACACCTTTAGGCTTATGAGAAAGCCATGGCTCATATTACAAATAATTTAACTCTACTACAATTGTTTCTAATTCCCTAAAGGGAAAACCACTAGATTGGTTCCACCATATAATCCCTAGTGGATCTTTACATACATATGAGGAGATAGAGATAGTCTTTCTCAAGCATTACATATATAATAATGGACCTCTAGTCACACATGAGATATTACCTTCATTACATCAAGGTGAGACAAATCCAACATCATAATACATTCTATGGTTTAAAGCTTGTTTGCATCAACTAATTTATGAACCAACAGATTTATAAGTACAATACATCTTTTCTATAAGTTTAATCTATCCTCTCAAGGAGAGATTGCTATATCAAATGTATAAATCATTATGTAATTTAGTTATATCATTAGAGGAACAATTGGGATTAGTAATTACATAGTCATAGAAATATTTGGCTATAGACCCCTTAGAGCCTCAACCACCTAATTTGGTACAAGCACCTACTCCACTTTCAATTCAGAAACTTGTGAAATATAAACAACCAATATAAATATTCAGTAAGGGAAAAGAGCCACTCTAAAAAACACCTTATATAATAAGTAGAACATATGATATACGCAATGGGGTTATACAATTTTTAGATAAGGCTAGACCTCATGGCATCTTACTTACACTATTAGATAAGGGGATAATCACACCAATACTAATCATCATCCATTACACCATTTACACTAGGTACCACATAAGTCATAATTTCATTTTCACTGGATGAATGGACATTCAATGGATCATTATTATACACTCCAATATTGCATTGATGAAGACGTTAGTTGAGGCATCATAGAGTTTGCATATGGGGCACCAGGACCACATTCTCCATACTCTCCTAGCTCACACTCCTCTATGATGGAGTTAGCCAAGGCCATTCCTCTTAAGGAACCATTAGTTACTCATCATATGAGCTCTATGAATTTTAGGACATACATTTATGAGTATTCTCATACACCACATCCTCAGTAGCAATGAAAAATAGTTCATAAAGTTTACAATGCACCTTTAGTGTGTGCATCGATAAGATATTTGGGAATAATTATAAAACCAAGGGCATAGTTTTGGTTCAATCACCAATCAAAATTAATGGAAATCATTATAGATCTTAGAAAAAACCTCCAATTCATACACCAATCAAGATATTTTGGAACAACTATAAACTCTAAGGCACAGTTTTAGTTCGACCACTAATAAAGATATAAAACAATAATTACTGAGATCAGAACCCATTTTTGGTTCACACACTAATTAAGATATTTGAAAAAAATCATACAACTTAGAGTGTAGTTTTATAATGTAAATCAATTAAGCTTTTTACATCAAATTCTACACACTAATACACTAGCAGTGCATCATAGGTAACTCCACTTTAATAGTCTATGTTTACATCGACACAACATGAGTAGTATGATCATTAGTTTTGCATGTTATCTAGGTTCAGATAGAGAATATCTCCATCACATGTTATACACACATACATCTTATGAAATATAAATAAAAATCATATACCAATAATATACAAAAACTTAATCTCATACACATATGCTTAAACATATTCATAAAATATATACAAATCAATTCAATTTACTCCAACTGAAACAAATTGCAAACATCAACATTTCAAATAATCAAACTAATTCAACACATAATAATGTATATAATATAACAAGATCCAATTGCCAATATACAATTCCAAATTAAACAACCATATATATATATATATATATATATATATATATATATATATATATATATATATATATATATATATATATATATATAACTCAGGGCATCATTACAATACAAATATGGTGCATCATTTAATGATACAAAGATGACTATTAGGACTACCTCCCTCACTCTCACTATTAGATTAATCAAAACTAAAACTAGAGGCCCCACCATCTCTTTATTACCTTGATCTATGGCTCTACCTACTCTCTCTCTCTCTCTCTCTCTCTCTCTCTCTCTCTCTCTCTCTCTCTCTCTCTCTCTCTCTCTCTCTCTCTCTCTCTCTCTCTCTCTCTCTCTCTCTCTCTCTCTCTCTCCTGATACATGCCTAGCTCAACCATACACTCAACATGCTCTTGCTAAAGTATGTAGTCATCTACTATATGACTACTAGCCCCACCTAGAGCATTAGGAATAGGTATGGTATGCCTCTATAGCTCAACATGTAAATCATCTCTATCTATCATTGCTCACTTGAATGTTTTAGTCACTATCATAGCTTGATCAAATAAATGGGCATTCAACCCAGCAACACAGATGGCCCTCTCCACCAATCCATCCTTTAGGGCATCATCATGGATATGACATGTCAACTCATGTAGTGCTAACTCAATAGTGACCTCTCAATATTCATCATCTCTTGAACCTACAATTATACATATAATTCATTAGAATCCTATCATTTAAACACATAATCAAGTTTACATATAACATACAAACATGTTATCTAACTTACCATCAACAACCTTCAAGGGCTCACATCCAATACCTCATCCACAATCATCTCACCTCTGAGAAGTATATGTGCCTATCTATGGTCACTTCACCAGGTCACATAGGCCTCATTCACTCCAACATCATCTACATTTGGTACCTATATGTTAGGATCACACCCCATCAATGACATAAGAGCTAGCTCAGTAATAGATGGCCTCAGCCTACTACCTAGATTTGTAGGAGCCTGAGAACTCCTCAACCATACCACAGGTGATGGGGGTACATCTTGTATAACACCAAACTATCAAGTGACCCTCTCATACTAAAATCACTCATATACATTATCCCAATAATCATATATCCAACAACTAACTTGAATCCACCTCAACTATGTGATATCCTCAAGCCACCCATGTTAGCCCCTATAGGGTCTCTAGATGATATCCTCTACTATCAAACTATCTAGTAACTATTGACACTGTGTAGTGCTCCTTCTCGGTACATTTACTATATCAATCCATCTCTCTACAAACACCTATGGATGAGCCCATCCATCTTGTGTACATACTTCTAACCTATTCACAACTATGTGCTCATATGACAAACAATGTAATAACATTGATTAATCGATACCCCCCTCACTCATCTCCTATGTAAAGTGGTAGAGATCCCTATATAGATGAGCCAACAAAGTATGACCCCAAGAGTACATGGTTTTATGGTCCTTGATGTTCTATACTATCTCATGCATCCTATAGGAAATTGAGACACCATTCCCATCTACAACAACAAAGAAAGACAATAACACAATTAGGAATTTTTTTAATCATGAAACATTGACCATCACAATCATGGTTAGCAATTTCTCACTCTAACTCCCTATATGATGAGTCCTCATCACCATAGTAGAGAAATACCTAGATTCTCATTGTATAATGTGAGGACCTATGGCTTCCTACAATATAACCCATTTCCCAAAGAACAAAAATCATATAATCTAATATAAATCCTCTAATGTCACAATCATCTCACTCATAGGTAACCAGAACATACATGTGTCTATGTTCTACCTCTCACATAATGCCATAATCATATGCTTATCCTAGGGCATAGGCTCTAAGATAACAACATATCTCAATCTTACTCTCTTAAGCAACTCCATCTCTATATCAACCAAGGGAAAATCTTGTAAAGTCTTCATCATCTTCCCCATGTAGAATTCTCTCATGTGAGCATCAACCTGAAAAACTACAATAAACTAAAACATCAAAAAAATAAAACTAAACCCAACAAACAACAACATGCATCATACACCGGTCAACAATACTAAGCATCACATCTCAGGTCTACTAGAGACTAGCACTACATAAAGGATAGTAGCACCACACATTAGACACTAGTGCCAAGATCTGAACAATAGTGCCTAGAATGGGACATTAACATTAGTCTAAGAAAAACATATCTAAACTAGTTCCTTGTTATTAAAAATAGTAAACAAGACAACAAAAATGACAAAAAATAAAATGTTTGATTCCCTTACCAGGAAACCTCCTCCTTTGCCCTAATCCATGCCTTTACATTCTCATAGTACAAAAAACTAGCTCCTCATTTCTTCAACATGTTTCTCTCACTCAGACACAAGATCATTTCAACTCAAACAATCCAAATGAATCGTAAAATGAATCAAAATGACCTATATAAGTCATAACTTACCAAATGCCACCTTATTAAGGTTACCCCTATGTGACAATTTTTCCATCTAATAAAACTCTCTTGTTATCACCATATCTCGAGAATTGTAGCTCTTATTCGCAAGCCATTTCTTGCACATAGGACTTGACAGTGATATGTTATGTCCCATATTAGATAAACCAATCCCCTCATCATTATCAAATATACAAAATGACAAAAACAATCATGTTATATTGAATAATATAATAGACCAAGAATATATCTAACTACACACTAAATTATCAACTCCAACACAATAAATATATTATTCAAACCTAATAATACATTACAACTACTAAATAACACTATCACAATTGATCCTTACCATTTTTGGTTATATATCCTCATCATAGTCTTGGTTGTCTCACTAAAATGGGGTCCAAATATGTATAGATTGCTTTAGACATACAAAGTTGAATTTAAATATATAGACACATAGGTCTACATAGGTTTACACATGCATTCAAATTCATAGATTTTCAGATATATAGATAAATGGGTCTACATAGGCATTTAAATTCATAGATTTTTAGATATATAGATGCATAAGGATACACAAGTTTACGTAGGTTTACACAGGTATTCAATGTAAACTATACATAGATATACAATTTTAACTTAGGTATACTAGTTTGTTTAGATATTTAGATACATAACTACATTTTTAAGATATCAAGATTGGGGGGCACGATGCAGAGTGCAAATTCTTGGTCCCCATTTTTAGATTTATCAATTTACACTCAGTGCCATCACCAAGTTTTCACCAGTTTGGGTCACATGATCATCTATAGTGGTTGATCCATAGCATTACACTAGGCTCAGTTTACACACTCAAATTCAATGTGGGGGAAAATGAGCCTTGTTTCTCCACACATTCAATTTACATATTTAGATTTAGAGTGGGGACAAGCAAACCTTATTTCTTCATACATTTAGTTTACATTACTCAGATTTAGAGTGGGGGCAAGTGAGCCTTATTTTTCCACACATTCAATTTACATACTCAAATTCAGAGTGGGGTCAAGTGAGTCTTATTTCTATACACATTTAATTTATATATGTATATTGAGAGTGGGGTAAATGAGTCTTGTTTCTCCACACATTCAACTTACATTATTCAGATTTAGAGTGGGTACAAGTCAGCCTTAAGTTTATACTTGAATATGTGTCACAGGTGCCCAAAGTTTTCAAGAACACTTATCATTTAATTAATTCTAAGAATTCAATACATGATTTATAGGTTGTGATAATCATGTTATCTATTGATAGAATAGAGGCAAAATAAATAGATTGTTTCAAAATATTCATAATGTTTGGTGGTTGGGAGCCACCATGGCCAAATAATTGATCTATGAAAAATATGAAGTATGATATGCTAAGAATGGTGAATTATGATCAATAACTAATCTAAGATGGATATTTACAATGAAATTTAAGATAAAGTGATCTAGTAAAAAAGGATCAAAAGGAAAGGCAAGGCAAAGAAGAGGTGTTGTTGATCTTCATTCCAAATATCATGACAAAGTTCAAATATCATCCAGGCATGCACTTAACTAATGTATAACATGAAGTAACATAAGCTCAAATCCTATCACACATTAGGCAAACATCTAAGGAATGTAGGAAATGATGAAAATAAGAAACAATTTCACTTTAAAGATTTGCCCATGTAAGCAAACAACATTAGCCCAAATGCAAGAAGAGTAAGGAAATGAAATGAACTCAAGAACTTTCAATTAACCTAGAATTAGCACAAGTTAATAGCTTTGCACTCAAATATACACACCAATAATTCATAAGAAATATTCAAATCTATAAATTAGAATAAACAAGTGAGAGAGAAGCCAAGATAACAAAAGACACAAGCAAATTTGGATAAACTTTACAAAATTCCTTTCTTATATTAATTGCTCAAAAGTTAAAATTAGATTTTGGCTCTAATAACTATCCTTTTACAATCTTTTGAGAACCCTCTAGACATTCCAAATGGATAGCCTACAGGTAATGTTCTTTACAAGTTGCACATGCCTTTACAAAATAATATTATCTTTTCAAAAATATACAAGCTCAACTATAAAAAGAATATTCCTATTTTAATTAATTAGTGACCTTTGTATTGTCATAGTCTTTTGCCTTCCCTATAAGATCTTCATTCTATAATTTTATTCACTAATCAGTTGGAGATCAATGATAGGTCTCATGAAGAACTCTTTTTCTTGATCTTCTAGGCCCTTAAGATCCTTCTCAGCACTTTCCAAATCTTTTTTGATGCCCTTGGCATTTTCTGTCTTCTCCTCTAATGATAGAATCAGGGCCATGACCTTATTGTTATCAACACCTATTTTCACTTGTCCTTGATTCATTAATTCTTGCATGAATTGAGTAGTTTTGTGCTTGAACTCCTCATCAGTTATTAGACCTAAGGGACTAAGTGTGGTAGGCTCATTTATCAACCTATCCAATGTGTACAACATTTTATCTTCTTGTTGCTTGAGGTCCTTAGAATTGTCCTCCATCTACTTGGACCAACTACTCAAGGTCTTGATCTTATCAATTAATATAGCCATAGCCATATTATGCTGGGCTAGGATAAATGATAAAATTTAGGGATTTGATTTTTAGTCAAGACCTTGATTAAATCCTTTACTTGGTAGCTCGAAGCTTGCCATTGGCCAACTTGGCCTATAGCCATAGTAATTTGTTGTTTTATTACATCCTACCTGGTCTTGACTAATTTTAAATATTTGAATAAATTAGTCATGGTGTCTTCAAATTGCCTAAATCTATCTTCTTGGATTGATAATATGGCTTTTTCTTTCATATTCTTATTCTACTATAGGATGCCCTTGATCATTATCTGTAATTGATCTATCTGAGCCTAAGCTATTTCAAGGACATTTTCTTCAAATATTGTATCTTTTCAAAGTTTTTGTCCTCCAACTAGATTCAATCCAACAAAAGTTACACTTTTTGGAAAGTGAATTTCTCTCCACCAACCATGGCCTTCTTCTTAATTACTCTCTATAAACTAGTAGTGGTTGGGTCAAATTTGATACCAACTAAAAATTCTATCATTTTGGGAGTTGGGGTCTCCATTTATGCTCCACTCGACTCTCCTAGAGAATCCATTCTCTTCTCTTCCTCCTTCTATAATGAAACTATCCATAGCTTGACTTCCTCATGCACTAGAATATTTATTGCTTAGATCAATGCCCAAGGATGGTGCATGGTAGTTACCTTTTGAAATTTGCCATAGATGAACCATTTAGTGATGGTTAGACCTTGAATCAAGCTTTCCTCACTAAAGAGATTAACTTCGCTCCAAGGATGAGTGAAGGTCACCTTAGGCTTCTTAGCCTTCATTGAAACAATGGATAATTCAATGTTTCTTTTTAGGGTGTCTATAGGAAATAGGTCCAACACTTCCTTACCATTTTATTCATTGGCTACCTCCATTTCTTCATCCTCAAACTCATAGGTTGATGATAGAAATTTTATAGCATCTTCAATTATTTCACCCGGGTCTAGTGCTACCATATGAACCTGCTCCACTGGTGATCCTTGCTCCTTTTCTTGAGTAAAAGAAGATGAGATTTCATCAAACCTTCTCTCCTTTGACCTTTTCTCAAGTTGTGCCTCAGGTTTGGACTTTGTATAAAATAAGGTCAGTGGAGTTTGGGAAGGTGCACCACTTACCAAATGGTACTACCCTAGCCCCAACTGCCATCTATCATCATCCCCTTTTTGCTCCCTCTACATTTTAGACTCTAGTTTGATGTTGTGCTTTTTCAACATAAAAGTGATCTCAGAGAATGAAGAGGCCTTTGTATATATGGGGTCAAAATCACTAGGTTTATGGTCATATGGTACATTTATTCTCTTGGCTTTTAAGTGTTCTTTAACCCTTCCTTGTGGATCCCACTACCTTAGTTCATCAATTTGGAGATTAAAGGAGGCCCTGTGTTTGGAAGCAACCTCAATGTTATCCCATTATGCAAAAATATTCCTTCCAATGGTTAAGGGGAGGCTATGAAGTAGTACCTTCCTCTTGGTTTTACATAAACCATCTATCCCATTAAATATTTGGTAAGCCACCTCCTGCTCAGCTAACTTGATTGGCACATAGATTGGTAATCTAAGAGGGGTGCATTATGTTCCTTTGATCTTGATGATTATGTAATCTACATACAACTAGATGTCTCTCATGGCCTTAATTTACTTCTTGGTCAAGGGGATAACTCTTGACATTGGATTCCTAGTTATGTCCTTGATCAGGGTTGGATAAACATAGTCACAAATGAAGTGGATGTGGTCCCTACATTTGAATATGTGGAAATTTGAATAGTATTGGGAGATTATTTATGTCTCATCAGGTGACCATTATCTAAGGTTGGGGATCTTTGTTGTCGCAATTAATGCATCCAGGAGGTATGGCATCATGAAGAATTGGTTCTTAGTCTTCTTCTTGACTAAAAAGATATGTTTACTTAAACAAGTGCTAACCACTTCACCAAGGGGAGGGGTGAGCTACTTCTCAACCATAAAATAGACTAAGGGAACCCAAATGTTTTCCACATATGTGGTGGTGGAATTCCCACGTAACCTATTCATCATAGTCATGTTCATTCTTATCCCATGTCTGAATTGACCAATGAGAATTTTTTTATTAAAGTCTAAAAATACCTAATTTTTAAAATATAAGCCCAATTCAATTTTTATTAATGAGGATGGTCTTAAATTCAATTTCCTTGGCCCAATTATTGATTATGGTTTGGTCAGTTTAAGGTTTAGGCAGTTTATAGTAGTTTTCAAATGATATGGTAGAGATATAAGCTATATTTTTATGAGTATACTAATTAATTAACATGCCCTTATCAATTTTTCCATCTCTAAAAATAGGAGAGAGAATATCTATACAATGCAGTACCTCAAGTTTTGTTGCAACATAATGGAGACCCATTGTTTGAATGACAACTATGTCATAGTGGATATTTTTTTTTGACATTTTAATTTTCCTATTCTCTCATCATGGGATGTTGGTTATCAATGGTCCAAAACAAGATTAACCCATTTTTGTCTCTAGCATTTAATATATGGTATCAAATTATGTGTCCTTGAAAACTCTTTCTTCTACATCTAAGGTCAAATAAAATTCTACATCTTCTATGGAGACACTTTTCTAGGCTACCATGGTTGTAAGTTTATCTAAATTACTTATCAATTTTATATAATTCAATTCTATATCAAATTATTCTTGTAAAAATGACAATCTAATCTTCTTGTCTTGATTATGATGATCATAGGGTCGAACTAGGGTTTTTGGATGTGCTAGGGTTTTTTTGAAGGTTCTTTACAGTGCTTTAATGGTAGCAACTATTTGAACTTATGTGATCTTTATGACTTAGATTGTGTTTAGATATTTTCATTTATACCTTTACATTTCCTAGGTCCCCAAAATCTCTAACTTATCACACCAAACTTATGTGGATATGATGTGGCATCACCATGGCATCCCGCTCATTAATATTTAAAAGGTGACTATTGTCTTTTGAAAATTACTGCTCAATCTCACACTATTGGATCATCCCTACATGGATAAATGTGGACCATTGATCTTGATCCAAGAAATTAAATGCCATTGGCTACTCATTGTATTCCCTATGGTTATGGCACTTTTCATTTCCATATTCACCTTGACTTTTCAATGTTTGCTACGTACTATGGATCTTGATTGTATGTATCAATCATGCTTTGTTAGTCTTGATCTATCTAATTGTACCTCATGTTCCATATATCATTGATCTAAATGTGTATGCTCATCTACATACCATTGATATTTAAAAGATGCTTGAGATTTAATTTATGGCCCACATTTATGCCACTTTTCATCTTCATATTCATCTTTGAATTTTCAATGTTTGTTATGTTTAGTCTGATCATATTTATCTGAGTAAATGTAGACCATTGGATCTTCATTCATAGGGTTGAATGTCATTGACTACTCAGTGTTCTTTGTTTATAAGTGTGACACTTGTCACCTTCTCACTTGTTCCAAGGCTTTGTTTAAGTCTTGACTTGATACGCATCATTGGATCAATCTTTCCTAAGAAAACACATGTCATTGATCATCAAAAGATGATCGAGATTTAATTTGTGAACCATGAGCATGAATTTTCAACATCAATCTCATGATGTTAGATATTCCCCATCTGATCAAATGCATACCATAGATTGAGATTTAGGTAGTTGAATGTGATTGGTTCATATAGATAATAAAAAAATATTAAAGTTAGAGCTTGGGACTAATATAAAACTTAAGATAAAGTCTTGGACCAAGGTTTTCACTCATATTAATAAATATTAATAAAGCTTTAGGATAAAGTCTTAAGCTAAGTTTAAAACATATTAAAGGGGACCCCACGAAATAAAATATAGCATAGAGTCTTATCCTAAGGTTTTTATTATATTAATAAATATGATAAACAATAGGGTAAGGATTTAGGCTAATCTTTATAACAAAGGGACTATGCATTAGTTAGGTCATGCCAATAATAAAGTATACCAATGGGTCACAGGACATAGAGGGACCAAGCATAAGATTTTTAAACTAAGGTTTGGTCATGTTGAAAAATATGACTAAGCCTTGGGATAAAAATTGAACTATGTTCATGGCATAATTGAAGTGTTCTCACATAATTTGTTCCTACACAATTTTGACTTTAATTCAAAAGGGATTTAGGTTTAAAACATTAGACTAGGGTTTTAACATGACTAAAAATAGATCCAATTAATATTTGACATATCAAAGGCTAACAAAAGATCAATTTAACATTGAATCACAAAAACCTAAGAATTTTTAGTCCTAAATGAATTTCATTGAACCTACAATACAAAAACACAAGAAACAATTTTTATCAACATTGATACGGATGAAACCATGATTATCTCATAACATATTAATCCAAATTAGAGTTATGAATAAAGTGAAAACATGATATATATATATATACACACACACACACACACACACACACATATATTGATCAAGTGAATTTTCAATTTTAAGGTGAAAATTTATAAAATTTGACACAAGGGTCCCCATTTTTTAGAAATGGGGGTATGTTGACCTCAACACCTTATTTTTTCACACATTCAGTTTACATTACTCAAATTTAGAGTGGGGGTAAGTGATGCTTATTTCTCCATGTAATTAGTTTACATATTCATTTTTAGTACAAGGGGCATTCACACCATATGTCTCCCCTTCACATTTTACACTCTATTTCTTATCCACTTCATTAGCCAATAAATGGGCCAAATCTAGGTTACATTCACACATGTCAGAATAGGTATGCATTCCTATTTTGTTTTACTCTAGTACTTTCATTTCATTACATTATTAGAATAAAAGGGGGCAAATGTAAACACCCTAATTTGGTCAAGCAATCAAAATTACTATGTCTTTCATTGCTCTTTCACATGAGGGTCTTAGTGATGGTTATAATCCCTACTCACATGGTCATTATGAGTGTTTTGATCTTTATTATGTCCTATTTTCTTTGTTTTTAATACTCCTAGTAGTCATAAGTCACCTTTTCCTAGTCCCAGGGGACCCTAGCCTATCCTCCTCAATTTTTGCTTTGTTTTGAGCCTTAAGACATTAATGACACTTTCAAGATAATAGCACCACATGATGCGAGTGTCTACTTGTGAATTTAGTGTTTGATAGGTCCTTTCTATCATATTTGAGTCCTAACCCCTCCATGACCCTTCTCTTATGTTTTTTATATACTTTTCATAACTTGTTGGCCAATGAATAAGGTATTATATTCAAAACAATTATCCTCTTATATAAAGAGCCTTACAATGCTTTTTAGATCTAGAAATTACTATTTTGGTACTTATTTACATAAAATCAACCAATAATATAACTCAAATACTCTATATACAACTAAGTTTTCACACCTATACATTTACACACTTGAACAAAGAAGAGCCAAGGTGAAATTAATTCTAGAGTACCATGTAAGTTGATGGTGCGTGTTCACTAAGGGAGAACTTCATATGATTTGAGACCCCTAATATTGGGGTTAATGTAGGCAACAACTAGAAAAATAGGGGTTATGCTTAACATGATCGTAACATCCCACAACCCAATTTTCCCATTCTATTTTGAATTTGATTCATTCATTATTTCATGTGTGCAGATATTCATTAGGGTTTTGGATAAGATTCAACCAAAATAATGACATAGACGCACCCCCAAATGACATAAAATCACCTATAGGACCTCCAAAATCTTCCACAACTTGAAATTTATAGACAATCACTATAGAAAGGACATTAATGCTAGAATTGGACACTAGTGCCACAAGGCACTGCTATCCTAAGAGGGGAACTACTGTTTGGAGTTAGATCTCAACAAACAATCAAAATATAAAATATTTCTTTATATTTGCTCAACCATTTTCAATAACTTGATCTATGAAAGCTCTATGTATCTCCAAATAAGTTATTTTTCTCCTTATACTTAATATATTGGGAAAGTTCCATTGAATCAATAACTTTCAATTTTATTCTAGATTAGCAATAGACTTAGCTCTTAAATCTAGCTTAGGATTTACATAGTAAAACCCCTAAAAGGTTAAAACAAACATAATAGTAAAATCATATCCATGTTGGTGAATCATGCATTGAAATATCAAGGTCGGTTATGAATTAATTTTTTATTACACATGAGCTATGGTATTGCCCTTTTTTCCTATGTTCTCATAAATGTTATTTTCTCAAGAATATATGTATTTATGCTTTTTTTTTAGAGAGATACTTTTAAATGTATTTAATTAATTGGAAGAATTATCTATGCCTTACTTTCACAAACTCATCTTCTCACATAATTCTAATTGACCACAAGAGTTGTGTTTTTTTTCACACAGCACGCCCCATTTTAAAACAAAAATGAGACATTTATTTTTGTTTTTGAGTCTGGTCTTATATCTTTAGGATTTCATTGTGTTTATTGGTTCAAATCAACTTTCTTGGAAATATACTAGATGATTAGTTATAAGTAACTAAATCAGTTTACTTGAATGTCTTTGTATTTATTCAATTCAGTCTAAGTTCTCATCTTAGAATAAATTAATTTAAATATCTAAATTTGTATCATTTTACTAAGTCCTAGTTTGCTTGTGTTTTGAAACACATTTCACAATTTTCTTTTAGATTATTTTTCCTTAAGATTGTACAAATTATCTAACTATTCTAGAGTTTTATTGATCCATTTCATAGTTGATTTGATCTATTTTGATTCTCATTTTGATCCAAATGACTAAGCATTCATATAGTTTTATTCCATTATCTAGTTGATTCTCATAAAAATGGATGAAATTGGCTTTTGGATCAAGCAAAATAGTTAAGTCTGTGCATAGTTTTCATTATATACTTAGTTGTTTTTTGGATTCTACCTTATCCATTTGCTTTCAAATTTCTTAGCCATTAACTTTTAAATTGAAGAATACTAATTGGGCTTCTTTCTATTTACTCATAGGTGTTTGAATCCATCCTAGTGCTACATGGTGACTTTCCATGGCTCTTGGTGGTCCAGATCCATCCAAGAATTTGTCTGGGATTTATTCAATTTCATGATTTTGTCCAGAGCCATGCATCACTTTTCCTCTCAGTGGGACTTAGCTGATTCTATAAATATTACTTAGTGTCACATGTTAAATGCATAATAAATTCAACCCATTTGAAAAAGTGTTTTAACATTTAGTCAATTCTTTGTTTTTTCTTAGAGCCATGCATCACTTTTTCACTTAGTGAGATAATTGATTCTATAAAGCTTGCTTGAAACCATGTGTTGAACTCCCAATAGTTCTAACCCATTTGAAAAAATGTTTCAATAATTAGTGATTTTCTTCAAAGTTATTTGATGAGGAAATGACATCAACAACATTTTGGGATAGTGGGTCAACAGGATGATACCAATGGGATAATCTCACTGATCCACTATCCTAGAGATGTCCATACTAGTATAATGCCTTTAGGCAAGTTGGTCAACAAGATGATGCCACATGGAAAAATATTGTTTCTCTATTATCGTAGAGATGTTCATATAGAATGTGGAGCCTCTAAGTGAGTGGGTGAGTAAGATCATGCCATGTGGTGAAATCTAATTACTTCATAGCCCCAAGGTAGTACCTATAGGCCCAAAGATGACGTCAAAGCCATAAGAAAATGAGTGAGTGAGATAGCACTACATGGTGAAATCTCACTTCATCACATACCTAGGAAATCTATGTAAGCCTTGTAGTTTTTCAGAGCCCAAACAAGTGAGATTGTGATACATGGAAAAATATTGCCTCACAGCAAAAATAGCAGTCAATATGTACTTAAAGCTTAGATCGAGCAATGAATGAGTGAGGAGAAACCATGAAGATATTGGTAATATGATTGTCATTGATGTCAAAAGGGACACTATGGATGTCATTTATGTCAAAAGGATTAGGTAGGATTGATGGAGAGAAGAACATATTTTACAAGTTACACAATGCAAAGTTATCTTGATTTTATAGAGACCATTTATGGATGTTTGAATTTAATCAGTAGAAGATCTACTATGGGTTTTTTATGATCATCTTAAATATATGGCCAGTAGGCTTAAATGAGGAGTGAGCTCATAAATAATTTATTTTGGCTCTCAGCCATTACCAGGGTTTCACAATATAAAACCCTATGAGATTTTGTCATGGCATTAACAAGTATGTTCTATTTTTGTGTTGATTAGACATAGCTAAGACCTAATAACTTAATTTATAACTTAAATCCTTTTTATTATTTTAAAATTGGCCCCTTTAACCTAGTAATTACTAGCTAGAGCAAATGTTCTAAGACTTTATGTTTCCTAAGTCCTTGACTTAAGATTTATCCTAGCTTGATCAACGATCAGTGATTAATCATTCTTTAAAAATCAGACAAAGTGTAGGAAAGTTTATTTGTCAAAGGAACCTTTGGGTTAATGTGCTAGTGATAAGTGTCATAATCATAGAGCTTACATAGTAAATACATAGAGCAGTTTAAATTCAAAAGGTCAATGAGCAATGTGGGATTTCCAAGTGTCTCAATAGTGGGAACTAACAATAATGTCTAGAAGGTATGTGCTAATGCCAAGTGTCACATTATTAAGAGCTAAGTAGAGATAAATATCAAGCTTATCATAAGATCTAATGGTGAGTGGATGATTGTGTAAAGGATATCCAAAAAAGTTAGTGGAATCAATGGTATAAAGTGATCGATGTTTAAGGACTCAGAGGTGAGTTAAGTTTGAGTAACTCTCAAAGAGATCAATAGAGCATAAACATTCCAAAGACTTATGAAGAAACAAGATGAATAAATATCTTGAAGTTTAATGTTATACATAGATAAAGATCATGCTAGTTTGAAGATCCAATGACACATGGAAGCTCAGATCAGATAGATCAACAAGTGTGTTTTAAAGTTAAATAGTAAAAGTTTGAAAGCATGTAAAGATCAAACAAAGTGCATAAGATTATCAAAAATTGATCAAACAAATGCATTTTAAAGATGATCAATTTGCATGAAGACCATCAGATTGTGGTGTCAAACTTAAGATCAATGATCGCTATTTAAATATATGGTCATACTAATAATCAATCATAGGAACATGCAGGAACTTATAGTTTAGTCATAAATTATGATACAGACAATGAGATTGATTATTGTAATTGATCTAATTTATGTAATTATGTATATGCATCAAATATAGATCCCAATATATGTTAAAGATAGTAATGAGACTAAGAATCATAGTGGTAGAGCATGAGTTTAAGATGCAAGAAACTTGTAATTAAAGATAGGAACTAAAGTTCAACAAACTTGGGTGTGATGTGTTAGCAAACTAGTGTGAACACAAAGAAGATACAAAAACCTAGATCAATTTCTTATATATATGACATCTAGAATACAAGTAGAAACTATTAAAGTTATTAAACTGTGTCAAATAAAAAATAATAGAGACATAGAGGAGAATAGTGAGAGAGAGATGAGGTGTGTCGAATAGAGATAAATATAGACACAAAGATAGAGGGGTAGAGAGGAATAAAAGGAAAGAATGTGTAGGTTATGAGAAGTTATAGACCAGACCTGTAATAGAGAATTAAGATTGGATTATTTTATGAATCAACATTATAATTTGGAGTTGTAGCTCTATAGTAGATCTAATTGGTTGGTGCCATCAGACAAGTTGAGTTGGTGCTCAGTTAGGGAGTGGGTGATTCTTTAGAGTTGGTACTCTTAAACTAATGGATTGGTGTCTCCTTAGGGTTTATGCCCTTAAATGTGTAATCAATGAGGTTTTTCCAGTGAGGCTTTAATTATGAGGCTAGATTAGAATAGTAGATGCTAGTAGCTATTCTCATAATGGTTTTTTCCAAATTGGGTTCTCCACATATAAATATGGCATCATGTGTATGTGTGTGTGTGATCTCTGCTATGATTTTTAATCTATTTTAAAAACTATTATAAGTACTATTTTTAGTTGATTTATTGATTCACCCCCCTAATAGATAGTTATGTTTTAATAATTGGTATTAGATCCCTACATCCTTAGAAGAAGCTTCATCAGCTCAGGTAGATGTTGGAAGGTGAACACAAATGTCTAGTCAAGAAGGTTCTTCCTCAGACAAAACATCTCTATTTGATGGAACAAACTATGCATTTTGGAGCATTAAAATAGAAGTATATCTATCTTCATTAGGGTTTGATGTATGGATGTCTATTATAAATGGATATACAGCTCTTGCTACAACTCCTACTAATTAAGCTACCAATAAAGCATATGAGAGCAATGGTCCAAGGCTTAGAATGTTATTCTATGTGGATTATCTAATTCAAAATTTATCAAAGTGATGCATTGTCAAAATGTAGAAGATATCTGGAATAAACTAAAGAGAATCTATGATGGAGATAACAAGGTAAATCATACCAAGATAAAAACTTACAAAGGCAAGTTTGAAAGCCTTAAAATTAATAAGGAAGAGAAAATTGTAGACTATCTTCTCAGAGTGGATGAAGTAGTCAATGCAATCAGAGGCCTTGGAGAAGAGATGAAAGAATAATTTATTGTCAAAAAGGTCCTAAGATCTCTACCATCTAGGTATGACTCTAAAATCTCTATAATAGAGGAAGCAAGAGATCTATATAAACTCACTATTGATGAGTTGCATGGAACTTTCACTACATATGAGATGAGAATGAGAGAAATAGACAATTTCAAGAGAGAAGTTGCTACCAAAGTAACCAAGCAAGTAAATGTAGAAGGATCCTCATCTGGATTTGAGGATAGTAATGAAGAAAAAGCCAAATTTGTTAGAAGATTAAAAAGAGGATCTAGAAAGTACAAAGGTAAGTTACCCTTTAAATTCTTTAACTATGGTAGGGTAGGACTTTTTGATGCTAAATGCATATTGGCCATTTTTGGCCCACATATCAAAATTTTCCCAAGTATGAAAAAAGGAGATTTCAAGAAAGAAAATGGCAAGTCCTTGGGAGGACTTCATATTTTCTAGTAGTGACAACTTTGGGTTTATGAGGGCACAGTGCAAATCAAGTCTCCAGTAGTGCTTGACTTCTAAATGTTTTATAAGTAGAAGTAATTCAGGTTTACAAACCTAAATTACTCATGAATAGTGTATTTTAGGTTCTCCAAGGAGCACTAATTGATTACTTCATAAGTTTTGAGTAGTCAGAAGCTTCAAATAAGTAAAAGGGCTTGACAAATCTGATTTGGTCTTGAAAAATAGTGTTTCTCAAGTTCTTCAAGGGACAAGTCTTCTCCAAAAACTTGAAAATACACTTCAAAAATTTGAAGGACATTTTCAAAATACCAAAGGAATTTTTTAGGCAAAAGGGATCTTTTCAACATTTTTGAAAGACTAGTCAATTTTTCCAAATGTCACTTTCATAAATCCAAAGGGATTTTCCTTCTCCAAGTGAATAGTTACAAGTTTTTTGAAGGGTATGTTAACCTTCAAAAGGACCATTTCAAAATTTATAAAATGTGTCTTTCCTTTTAACAGGATCATTTGTGGAAGTTTGAGATGATGACAGGGAGCCCGAAGAGTCTCTCACCCTTCAAGAAAGTCCATTTTAAAAAGTCTGAAAGGTAGTTTCTAAAGGAAGAGAGAACGAAGGAAGCTTCAAATAAAAATTTTGAAGGAATCCCTTCAGACAAATTATCCTAAGGAATTCATTTGGGATATTTTCCCAAGACAAAGAGGAGCCCACAAAATAAAGAAGACTTCTAGATGCAGAATCCCAAAGACTTCAAGATAGACAAGTCTGAAGTAAGTAAGATTAGAGAACCCAAATTACTTTACATAGAGTAAATTGGGTGTCTCCAAGTACTTTACTTAAAAATATTTATAAGTAAAGGATCTAGGAAATTCTAAAGTTAGAGAGATCAAAGAACCCAAATTACTCTGCATAGAGAAAATTAGGATTCTTTAAGTGCTTGAATTAAGCTTAGTCCACCAACATGAGAATCATAATGCAATGAATGAAAGGCTACCACATTGTGTAAGTTGGAGTAGAAATGGCCAACCAGTAAAGGACAAGTGGCATAAGGATGACTAGTGAGCACAGGAGAGTCTAAGCAGTTGATATCTAGAAATATATGAAGGCTCTCATCCTTCAATTTGGTCTGCTCTCAACAAATAGCCATCCAAATATAGAAACAACATGAGTTAGTTTAAACTCCTAGGCATGGAGATCCATGTCCTTTCAATGGGGAATACAAAGAGAAAGAAGCCACATCAATCTTGAGTATAAATATTGAATGCATCATGCCAAGAAGAGACATTTTAGCTACTCACAACATGTCTTCTCAGATGCACCAAAGAAAAACTTAAAGATGGGAGGGGCTCAAGAAGATTTTTTAGTGATCCTAAGTGATGCATTTAAGGACAATAATGAAGGAAAAAATCAAAGTTCTAGCCATCAGTGACTTCTTCTTTCTTCCCCTTCTCTCTCTCCCCCCTTTTCTATATAAATAGAGGCATTGGAGCTAAGTAAATCATCCCTAGACTAATGATAGGATCACTCTATGAAAATTGTTTTGTAATAGACCTTCGAAGAAATAAAGATTATTTTACCTATCTCTTTATCTAAAAATTGTCTTGAGTTAGCTTGTGCACAATATCATTGTGAAGAAGTGTCCTTCCAACCTTATTATCCTTATTTCTTACTTATTTTTAAGTGCTTTCCATTTAGTTGTAAGTCTAAACTTGAGATTTTCCACCATTAATATATGCTTAATGTGGATTTATAAATCCCTCTTTGCTTAATGTATGGTTGAGTGAGCCTAGTTTATGAAATATTTATGCAAGTTAGTTAGTTAAGAGGTTGTGTAAGAAAAATTATCTTATATTGAATTAGTGGCATTCACTAGACCAAGTGGATCACTTACTTTTGGTGCATCACCTCTCTTAGCTTAGATTTATTTTCAAGTAATCCTCCTATCCCTTTTCCTTGGCCATTAGTAGATTTTAGTGTGGGAATCAAGGAGCTAAAATGAATCACTTGAGGAACTAGCCTCATTAAAAATCTTAGAGGTTCAACCTCACCATAAGATACCCACATCTTGAGGTTGTCCCCATGCTTTTAAATGGAAGTGAGAGAGCCTAAATAACTCTCTCATAAGGGTGAAATTTGAAGATATAATAGTTTTAGCACACCCAATAGGATAACTACCATTTTATGAAAGATTGGTTAAATTTGATGTTATTTTGATCATTTTGTAGTAGTGGTAGCATTCATCCTTCAATATTTGGTGACTCTGAAGAACATATCTATCTGGTGGTAGCAGTAGCCATTTTTCATGCCAAAGGTAACTACAAGATCAGTGACTCGAGGTTTTCCTTCCAAGTTCATTGAGTCACCTTTAAACTCAACAAGGAGGGTATGGTTTGCCCATACTCATCCATATGTAGGGCACCCTCCTCCTAGAATAGTCATAAATCATACTTACACAAGGAGATCTTTGTCAACTCCTTTTGTTGTTATGATTCCCCAAAGAGATTTTGTGGGTTTCAGTAGATAAAGCCCTTTGAACTTACCATAGTATGATCCTCTGCCATTAGTATCCCTCAAAAGTGTTCCTTATTACATAGGATACCAAGATGTAACTCCTACTAAGAACATAATAGACATAGCCAACTTTTGCAACATTCATAATATCATAGTGGAAAACATGGTTGTTATGATATTGGATGTATCCTTCAAAGGAAAGGCATTACACTAGTATACAGGCCTAGCTCCTAATTTAATCCACTCATGGAATGAGTTGGAAATAACCTTATATAAAAGGTTTTTAGATAAGAGTGATCATCTATCACTTGTAGATCAATTGGCCATAATCAAGAGAGCTCCTCATGAAGTCATGCAAGACTTTAATACAAGATTTTAGAAGGCATGGGATAGAATCCCAACATCTGTTAGACCATCTCCAAACTTTTATTTCTTGTATTACTTGAAGGCTCTCAATAATGACATAGTTGTAATGATTTAATCTATGGTAAGAGACATACTACCAGATGCATATGAGGTGGCCATCAAGGTAGAAAATTACCTAGTTTAGGTTGGCAAGCTTACACCTAGACCCCCACTGCCTCTTTTTCTAGAGATCATGTCACCTCCTAAAATCATTCCTCAACTTCATGTTATACTTCTAATGCCAAAAATTATTGTTGTGCCTTCACCTAATCAAGACAAGACCCTTACTAGTGGATCCAGTGACTCCCAAGAGTAGAAAAATTACTTGGAGTTGAAAATCATGTTCCAATCCTTGGGGAATGATGTGGTCAATGTCAAGAGGAAAGCTTACATAAAGCCTTATCAAGCTCTGTATCAACCTCAGTAGTAGCCTTATCAAGCTAATAGGCAACCCTACAAAGGAGGCTTCAAAGGACAAGGGTAGCCTAACTATGTTAGGAAGCATAATTATAATCTGAATGTTATAGGTCCTTCCAACTCCTTGGTCTAAGTTTATAAAAATGTGGCTCAAGAGGTTGAAGGGATAATTCCTTGGAATCATTCTTTTAGATAATCCATTATCCCAACTAATGGATCCAATTAGGCATTCAATGATTAATGGAAGCAAGCTATTATTTATGGATATAACCAGGCTCTTATGGCCCAAATCATAAAGGTGCCCATGTTGATAAAGCAAGATCAGCCTCCATAAGAATAGGGCTCAGATCAGGGGTCAAGGTAGTCAAAAGCCTCAATGGTCATCAGTGAGAAAGATGAGTGTTATGCATCCAATTCATAGGCTACTCCCAGTTTGGCCCACATCTCAGTCTCAGCAAATAAAAGGTTTAAGAGAAGGAATATGGGTGATAATCAAAAATCTTTCAAAAAACCTCTTGTCACCACTCCTTCACTGACAAAACTAGTAATAGTAACTCCCAAAACCTAGGCAAAGGTTTGGGGTATGCCAATAAACATTATGGAGTAAATGAATAAATCTAACATAAGCATACTAATGTGGGACATGTTTTTCATGCCCATTCAAGTAGACATTTTTTAGGAAGGTTTGTCTAAGATGAGTGTTTCTATAGCTACAAGTAAGCAACCAAGCAAGGAAGTTGAAGTCTTCACTAATGCAAAAAAGAGTCCTTTAGGAGAAAGGTAAAGTAGTGTGACCAAGCCCCCCCATTCTACATCTCATTAATCATCATTTATTCTTTGGTGCATAACTACTTGATAGATAGTTGGGCTAGTACCTCAGTCATGTCAAAGTGTATTTCTGATCAGATGAACCTCAAGTATGAGTCACACACCAAAGGATTCCCATAGCTTGATAGTTATTCCACAAATCCATCAAGTATTATCAATAATTTGAGCCTAACTTTGCATGCTTGTCTTAGTGTGTCTATGGTGCAGATGTGTTGATCCTAGATGTCACTCCTCGCTTTACATTGTGTCTTTCTAGAGAGTTCACATCCAAGATTGGGGGTTACCTTGTAATAGATTGGTCTTACATGGCATTTAGAAAAAGGTATGGGACTAAGTTCTCAATCAAGGATGAACCCATGACAAAATTCTATATTAAACCCCATCAACTAGATAACATAACCTCAATTATACCATCCTTGATGAGGATTAGTTTAAAATTGGTCAGGAGATGAACACTCATCTTGAATAAGTTCTAGACTTGTTCTTGGATAATTTATGGGGAGATAACCAATTTTTCAACCCTTTGGAAGGTGTTAAGGAAAGAGACATGGGTGTCTATCTGCTACATGAAGAGAATCAACCGATTCCTTCCCTCATTGGACCTAAAGAAGACCCCAATGGTTTGTGGAAGTTGTTCTTTCATGGCTCAAGGGGAAAAAATAATGCAAGTGTTGGGGAAATGTTGATTTCACCCTCAGGTAATAAGCTTTTCTCTTATTATAGGTTTTATTTTAGCTGCTCTTCAAATGTATCAGAATATGAAGGCTTGATCTGTGGCCTTCAATGGGCAACCAAAAGAGGAATCAAATTGATGCAATCTTATGGGGATAATGAGCTCATAGTTAACCAAGTCAGAGGATTGAACAAAATAAAAAACCCTTTGATGAGGTCCTACAAAAATAGAGTGTGGGACCTGATTGAAGATTTTAAAGCCTTTAACATTCAAGCTATCTTAAGAAATTAAAACCAGCATGCTGATAGGTAGGTATTTGTGGGGGCTTAATTTGACATTCCAAGAGAGCTGAAGGAAACCAAGGTTTAGCCACATGTCAAGGTGGTGGTGAGATGATCAGTGTCAGATAATGAAGCTCACTAGTAAGTTTTTGGGAGTGAAAATCAAATTTCTTTCTTCTTATAGAAGGAAGCTAAGTTCTCCTCCTCCAACCAAGCTAAATTGCAACATCAATATGAGGATCATATTATTCAACTAAAGTTAAACAAAATTCCTAAGGGGATAATTACATTTGAGGGCCTTTTTCATGAAGGAGATCATATGAGGAAAGAAAAGGTAGTAATGTATACTAATGAAGAGAACTCTAAGAGAGTCCTCATCTTCAAAGGCAAAATTCTCAAGCTTGGGAAGGTAAGCAGCAAGGCTCAAAGGCATGCTTTCATAACACTTTGACAAGAGTATGCAGACATTTTTTCTTGGGAGTATAGTGACCTAAAGGGTTTTGATCTTAAGTTAGCTCACCATACCATAGAGTTGGAGGCCAATGCCAAGCATGTAAGGCAAAATCAAAGCCCTGTTAACCCAAAGATTGAAGAGCTAATGAGGAAGGAGCTAACAAAGTTGATCGACTCAAGGATCATCTTTCCCATCAAACACTCATCATGGGTAGCCAACTTGGTGCCTATAAGAAAAAAGTGAGGAGATTAGGCTTTGTGTGGACTTCAAAGTTTTAAACAAAGTCTCCTTGAAGGATCACTACCCTCTACCATCTATGGAGTAACTTCTCTAAGTAGTAATAGGATCAGAACATTTATCTTTATTGGATGGAATTTTTGGCTATAACCAAGTCTGGGTGAAAGATGAAGATCAATACAAGATTACCTTCACCACTAAAAGGGGCACATATGCATACCAAAATATTCCTTTTGGTCTATCAAATGCTAGCACAACTTTCCAAAGAGCCATGGACATGGCTTTCTAGGGGCTGCTAAATTAAATGGTGTTGGTATACTTGGATAACATCATAGTTTAATCCAAGAATGCCAATGATCATATGGACCACCTAAGGCTGATTTTCAAAAGGTGTAGAGAGTATGGGATTTCATTGAATCCCAAGAAGTTCATGTTTTTCATGCATGAAGGTAAGTTGCTAAGCCACATCATCTCAAAGGAGGGGTTGTCCATTGATCCTAAGAGAATAAGTACCATCTTGGCCTTAACCTTGACCAATAATAATAAGGGACTCCAATGTTTTCTTGGAAAGATAGACTTTATGAGAAGATTTATCCCTAGTTTTGCAAGTTTGGTCAATCCCATCACTATTATGCTAAAAAAGACCAAGCGATCAATTGGTCAAAATGAAGGCAAGTGAGCATTTAAGGCTATCAAGTAAGCCATCACTCAATCACCCACACTTATGAATCCTAATTTATCAAGGGATTTCATATTATATGATTTTTCCATCATTGATAATATATTAGCTATGTTGATGTAAAGAAATGGTGAAGGACTTGAGCAATTGTTAGCATTTTTCAATCAGAGGCTTGAAGAGTATGAGGTGAGGTATACCTTTATAGAAAATAAAGTCCCTAAAATAGTAATGAGCCTCAATAATTTCAAGCTAATGCCATCCAATAGCAAAATCCACCTTATGGTGTCTCATACTAGAGTAAGAGACTTCCTTCTTAATAAGGATTTGAGTGAAAGCTGGTTAGATTATTAAAGTAATGGAGTATGATGTGGAGATCAAGGTCAATAAGCTATTAAGAGGTAAAGGATTATGTGAGAATATGGTTGATGACATTCATGAAAACAAAAAGGTCATGTTGGTAACACAAGATAACCTACAAGAAGATGCACCTCCACCTCACACTAGTTGGCTCCATGATATGATGCACTTTCTGCTAACAGGTGAGTGCCCTTAAGGTATAGACAAAGCAAAAAGAAGGTATTTTAGACTTTAGTACATACCTTATGATTTAGTTGACAAGTTTTTGTTTATAATAGACTTCAATAGAGTGCTCTTGAGGTGTGTAGATGACGATCAAGTGGCCAAGCTTTTGGAGCATTTCCATGATGGGCCTATAAGAGATCATTTCTCTCTAGGGACTACTTCAACAAAGATCATGAGGGCTGGTTACTACTGGCCCAACTTCTTCAAGAATGCTTATGCATGGGTGAGGAAGTGTCAGGAATGTGATCTCTTCATGGTTAAGCAAAGGCTATCAGCTTTCCCTCTCAACTTGATTCAATTAGAGTAATTATTCATGTAGTAGGGTTTCGAATTCATTGGAGTAATCAATCCCCCATCAAGTGCAAGACATAATTGGGTGCTTACTACAACTAATTAATTCACTAAGTGGGTGGAAACCATTTAATTAAAGGAAGCCAATGAAAGCATAGTCTTAGATTTCTATGACATCATTGTGACTAGGTTTGGCGTTCTATCCACTATCATATATGATAATGCTTTTTCTTTCCTTGATTTGAAAATAAGTGAACAGGCTCTCAAAATTGGCATCTACCTTAACACTTCCTCAAACTATTATCCTCAAGGAAACAAGCTAGCTAAGAACATAAATAAAAATTTGGTGAGGATTGTTAAGAGGACCATGGAGGAGAATCAGAGGATGTGGCACACCAAGTTGAAGATAGCCTTGTGGGTTAATCACTTAACTCCTAAAGCTATTGTTGATAATTCTCCATATATTCTAGTATATGAAAGAGAGGCCAAGCTACCCCTTTTATCTACCCATATTAGAACTAGCCTATCAATTAGAGCCACTAGAATATGAACCCATGAATGTGAGATTCATAGAACTCATAGAACCTGAGAAGACAAGAGACTTTGTAATGAATATGCTAGAGTCACATTAGGCTTAGGTCAAAAAATATTTTGACAAGAGAGCCACAGTAAGGGACTTTAATGAGGGAGACCTAGCCCTCAAATGGGATTCAAAAAAGGCCAAACCAAGCAACCATACCAAGTTTGATATATTGTAGAGTGGCCCTTATGTGATCCATGAATGAAAACAACATAGCACTTTTTAGCTTACCCAACTAGATGGGGACGTATTACCCATACCAGTCAATGGGATTCATCTAAATACTTGCTATTAAAATATTTTTTTTTCATTGTATATATTGTACATTTTTTATAGTTTTTTATGTTTTCTTCTAAGTACCTTGTGCACATCCATTTCAATTGTGTGTTTTCCTTTCCCTAAGTGCCTTGGGCACAGTTTGTTTCATTTCAATTTTTCTTTTTACTTCAAGGGAAATTTTTATATAGATCCAAATTTATACAAAATTAGTGACTTCGTGCCCAATGGATTGAATGAAGCAAATGAGTTGGGTTCTCAAGCATAACAAGCATGCTTCCTTGCGAGTCATTAGAAATGTTGGCCATTTTTGGCCCACATATCAAAATTTTCCTAAGTATGAAAAATGGATATTTTAGGAAAGAAAATGGCAAGTATTTGGGAGGAATTTAGGTTCTCCAACAGTGATAACTTTGGGTTTTTGAGGTCATAGTGTAAATCAGGTTTCTAGTAGTGCTTGACTTCTAAATGTTTTATAAGAAGTAATTTGGGTTTACGACCCTAAATTACTCATGAATAGTGTATTTTGTGTTCTCCAAGGAGCATTACTTAATTAATTCATAAGTTTTGAGAATTCATAAGCTTGAAATAAGTAAAAGGGCTTGACAAACCCGATTTGGTCTCAAAAAATAGTGCTTCTTGGGTTCTTTAAGGGACAAGTCTTCTCTAAAAACTTGAAGATACACTTCAAAAATATGAAGGGCATTTTCAAAATGTTGAAGGGAATTTTTAGGAAAAAGGGATCTTTTCAACATTTAGGAAAGACCAGTAGAATTTTTTGAAGGTCACTTTCATAAATCTAAAGGGCTTTTCCTTTTGCAAGTTTCTCAAAGGGTATGTTACCCTTCAAAAGGACCATTTCAAAATTCCTGAAGGGTATCTTTTCTTTTGGGAGGATCATTTGAAAAATTCCAAGATGATGATAATGATCTTGAAGGGTCTCTCACCCTTTGAGAAAGTCCATTTTGAAAATTCTAAAAGGTAATTTGTAAAGGAAGAGAGTAAAAAAGAAGCTTCAGACAAAAAGTTTGAAGGAATTCCTTCAAACAAATTATCCCAATGAATTCCTTCGAGAGATTTTCTCTAGACAAATAGAATCCCATAGAATAAAGAAGACTTATAGGTGAAAAATATTGAATACTTCAAGATGAATAAGTCTAAAGTAAGTAAGCTTAGAGAACTCGAATTACTCTGCATAGAGTAAATCAGGTTTCTCCAAGTACTTTACTTAAAAAGTTTTATAAGTAAAGGATCTTTGAAAGTTCAAAGTTGGATAGATCAAAGAACCTAAATTAATCTACATAAAGTAAATCAATATTATTCAAGTGCTTGACTTAAGCTTGGTCCAACAACATGAGAATCATGATGCAATGAATGAAAGGATGCCATGTGGTGTAAGCTAGAGTAGAAAGGGCCAACTAGTAAATGACAAGTGGCATAAGGATGACCAATGAGCACAAGAGAGTCCAAGTGACTGGTAGTTATAAATTTATGAAATCTCTCATCATTTAATATGGTTTTCTCTTGAAAAATAGTCATCTAAATGCAAAAAGAGTATGAATCAATTTAAACTTCTAAACATGGAGACATGTTTCCTTTCAACAGGACACAAAGAGAAAGAAGCCATGTCAATCTTGAGTGCAAATATTAAATGTGTCATGCCAAGAGGAGACATTTTAGATGCTCACAACATGGCTTCTTAGATGCACTAAAGAAAAACTTAAAGATGGAAGGGGATTGAGAGGATTGTTTAGTCATCCTGAGTGGCACATTTAGGGACAATAAGGAAGGACAACATTAGGGTTCTAGCCCTCAGTGACTTTTTCTTTCTTTCCCTTCTCTCTCTCCCCCCTTTTCTATATAAATATAGGATTTGGAGCCAATCAAATCATCCCCTAACTAGTGTTAGAATCACTCTATGAAAATCACTGTGTAATAGACCTTTGAAGTAATAAATATTAGTTTACCTATCTCTTTGTCTGAAAATTGTGTTGAGTTAGCTTGTGCACAATAGCATTGTGAAGAAGTGTCCTTCCAAAATTATTGTCCTTCTTTATTACTTATTTTCAAGTGTTTTATAGTTAGTTACAGGTCTGAACTTGATCTTTTCCATCATTAATGGATGTGTAATGTGGATTTATAAATCCTGCTTTACTTCACATATGGTTCAGTGAGCCTAATTTATGAAATATTTATGCAAGTTAGCTAGTTAGGAGTTTGTGTAAGCAAACTTATCTTATGTTAAACTAGTATCATTCCCTAGACCAAGTGGATCACTTACTTTTGGTTCATCACCTCTCTTAGCTTAGATTTCTTTTCAAGTAATCCTCTTATCCCTTTTCCTTAGCCATTAGTAGATTTTAGTGTGGAAATCAAGGAGCTAACGTGAAGCACCTAAGGAACTAGTCTCATTAAAAATCCTAGATGTTCAACCTCACCCTAGGATACCCACATCCTAATGTTATTCCCATGATTTTAGCTGGAAGTGAGAGAGCCTAAAGAACTCTCTCAAAAGGGTGAAATTCCAAGCTATAACAATGCCCTTACAAAAAAAAAAGGATAACTTTGATCAAGAAGAGGAGATTAAAAAGGTGAAAACCCACTACTCTAAGAAGAACTTCTTTAAAAATAAGAAGGGTCTTTACACAAAAGAAGATAGTGACTCATTGGATGATAGTGATAGCTCAATGATATTCATGATTGTGACTTTGTTACTGAGGAAAAGGAAGTCATATTCATGACAATAGGGTCAACTTACATGGATCAAGAAGAATTTGAAGACTAATATGAAGAAGAAGGTTAAGTAGATCTAGAGTGTGAACTCATATGTTCTCTAGATGAGATTGACAAGATGAGAAAAGAGAACTCAAAACATAATAAGCTTAGGAAAAAATAACTTGAAAAATTATCCAAAAGTCTTGAAAGATCTAATCAGATGATAATGATCCTAAAGACACAAGTTAAAGAGGCCAAAATAATAAAATATGTAGTCAAACTTGAACTATAATCTAAATCTAATGAATGTATGAAGCTAGAAGCAAAAATAGTAGCTTTGAGAAAAGAACTTGAAAAGGCTAAAGTATAAATAGACAAAGGTCTGAAACTAAAAGGAGGTTAAAACATTCTTGATTAGTTAATAACTCTCAAAATCCTTCAAAATAGAGATTCAGTCTTGGTTATGAAAAAGTGAAAAGCTCCATAACTAGTACATCTACAAACCTGTATGACAACTTCAAATCTTGCAAGGATACAAAGAAAGATACAAGTACTACTCATGAGAAGAAAGATAAAAAGAGGCTTGAAGAAAAAAAGGACAATGAGTCAATCTTTACAAACTCAAGGAAGATGCAAAAGATAAAGGTAGATGATGCAGATGGTTACATAAAGGTGAGAGACTTGAATAATCTAGTCTTGAGAAGACCTCCTCATCCAGCACATAGAAATTCTATGACTAGGTATTCCTCATATTTATATGGTTATTATTATACCTGTAATCAATTTTTTTATATGGATATTGAATGCAAGGTTGTACCTAAAAGAAGAATAAATTTGGTAGACAAAAATTCATTTTCACCCTTACTAGATACAAATGTAATATGCTACAACTTTAATAAATTTGGTCACATAGATAAACAATGTAGAACAAGATTTATAAGACCAAAGGTACAAAGTAAAAATAAAATCATGCCTCCTAGTGTGAACAAAGGTTCACCAATCTTCGAGAAAGAGAAAAATAAGCTCAATCAAAAAACTAAGGATGTGTGGAAATTGAAAGATCAATTTATGATTGCTCAAACTACACTCCATTTCAAGGAACTTAAATTATGGGTAATAGAGAGTGGTTTCTTAAAGCACATGACTGGTGATAAGATAAAGTTCATCAAATTGAATAAATGCAAGGAAACTCTATTAGCTTGGGAGATAATACTACATTAAAGATTTGAGGTAAAAAAACCTTGAACATAAATGGAAAATTGTCTACACATGATGTCATTTATGTTGAAGGATTAAAGCATAATCTTCTAAGTGTCAATTAAATGTGTGATAATGGATATAAGGTCACATTTAATGTAGAATACTACAAGATAAGGAAATTTGGAAGAACTATTGTAGAAGGGAAAATAACTGAAAGCAATATCTTTAATCTTGTTGAAGTGAATCATGATAGCTACCTGATAGGAAAGATTGATGAGAGTTGGTTATGGAATAGAATAATGAGTTTTGTCAACTTTGGTAACCTAGTCAAAGTGAGCTCAAATAAGTGTGTTAGACACCTGCCCAAGATAACCAAACCTGTAGACACTACTTGCAAGGAATGTCAACTAGGCAAGCAAACAAGGGTCATATTTTAAATAAAGGAGTATGCAACTACAAAGCCTTTATAATTAGTTCATATTGATCTTTACAGTATTATTAAGACAAGAGGATCTAAAGGATGGAGATACTTCATATTATTTATAGATGATTATTCAATAATGACATGGGTAACCTTTTTGAATGACAAGTCATAGGTATTTGAGAGATTCAAGATATTTAGGGCCATGGTGGAGAATGAGATTGGATGAAAAATCAAATGTTTAAGATTTGATAAAGGTGGAGAATTCACCTCAAATGAGTTCATAGAGTATTATGAGAAGCATGGAATCAAAAGACACTACTCTACAAAAAGGAATCGACAATAAAATGGTGTTGTTGAAAGATAGAACATGATAGTCTAAGAGATGGCTAGAATAATGCTAAAAGAGGCTAAGTTATGTGATGGATACTGGAGAGAAGCAATCCAAACAAAAATATATATCTTGGACATAGTTTAATTAAGGGTAAATAGTGACAAACTCCCTATGAAATATGGTATGGAAAACCTACCTCGTTGAACTACAATAGAGTGTTTGGAATCAAACACTGCATCAAAAAAAAGAGGACAAATTGGGAAGCTTTGAATCCAGATGTGATGTAGGAATATTTCTTGGTTATTACACATAAAAAAAAGCATATATATGCTAAAATAAAAGGCTACACAAGATTTTAGAGTGTTAATGTCAAAGTTGAAGACTTAAAACATGTGCAACCTGATAAATAAATATGTATTACAAAATCATATTTTAAAGAAGAAGAAACTAATGAAGAGGCTGAGAAAATGAATGAAATGCCACCTTCAATATTTGCTCAAAAGGATCATCCTATAGAGTAGATAATTAGTAATAAGAATGAAAGAGTTCAGACAAGAAGCAAGTAAGTTTTTATCTAATGCTTGAAATTGAGCCAAAGTGTTATGTTGAAGGTAGCAAGGATGAGAATAGGCTAAAATTCATGGAAGAATAACTTATCCAAATTAAAAAGAACAAAACTTGGCAATTAGTTACAAGACCTTCAAACAAGAACGTGATAGGTACAAAGTGGGTCTTTAGAAACAAGCTCAATGAGGATGGAGTTTTCATAAGCAATAAGGCAAGATTGGTATGCAAAGGATATGCACAAGTTAAGGTCATATATTTTGAGGAAACATTTACTCCAATTGTTAGATTGGAATTAATAAGAATGTTTCTAGCATTATCTTTTTACATGAAGTTCAAAGTCTATCAAACGGATGTTAAGTTTTCTTTTTCGAATGATAATATAGAAGAGAAATTATATATAGAATAACCTAAAGGTTTTCAGTTGTCAAAACAAGAAGATTATGTATGTAGACTAAAGAAATATTTTTATGGTTTAAAATAAGTACCTAAGGCATTGTATTCAAGATCAGAATATTACCTGCAACAATAAGGTTTTAACAAAAGAAGTGCAAACAACAATTTGTATTTCAAATCAGAAGGTGAGCATATGTTGATTATTGGTGTTTATGTAGATGAAATCATCTTTGGTGGTAGAAACAAAACAATGTGCAAAGAATTTGATACATAAATACAAAGTGAGTTTGAGATATTTATGCTTGGAGAACTTTCTTTCTTCCTTGGTCTAAAAATAACACAAATTGATGAAGGTATATTGATATCCCAAACCAAGTGTGCAAAGTAAATGCTCAAGAAATTTGGAATGGAAGATAGAAAACCAATTATTACTCCCATGATAATCGGATGCAAGTTGAGCAAAGAGAATGAGTCCCTTAATGCAAATCAGACTATGCATAAATCAATGATAAGTAGCTTGTTATACCTAACTACATCAAGACTTGATATCATGCAAGTAGTATGCATGGTTGCAATATTTTAAGTTGTTCCTAAAGAGCCACATGTCAATGCATTAAAAAGGATATTTAGATACATCAAAAGCACAAGTGACTATGGCTAATGGTATCCTAAAAGTGAATATTTCACTTTGACAATATATACAGATGTTGATTGGGTAGTAAGTATGGATGATAGAAGAAGCACTAGTGGTGGTACATTATTCCTTAGAAACAGACATGTTTCATGGCTAAGCAGAAAGCAAGAGTCATTTACTTTTTCTATAGCAAAAGCAGAGTATGTTGCAGTAGTGACATATTACACCCAAGCCTCGTGGATGAAGAAAGTGATCAAAGACATCAAGGTAGAGTATAAATCACCTATCTCTATTATTTGTAACAATTCAAGTGATATTAACATATCAAAGAATCCAATGATGCATTCTAAAACTAAACACATATCAATCATAAATTTTTAAGAGAGAAGGTTGCAGATCAGAAGATCAAAATGGAGTATGTGCCAACTCATAATCAAATTGAATACATATTCACCAAACCTCATCCTAAGGAAAAATTTGAGTATCTAAGATAGAATTTCAGAGTGCAGGCTCCTACATCACATCACTAGATACTAGTGATAGGGCATGAGTTTAAGGGGAGAATCAAATAAGCTTTTTTAATCACTAGAAGAAGAGAGAAAAGGCAACTCCGGTATTCATTATTTTACAAATTTATAATGAGTTGATGGTTTCATATGCTTGGCCAAACTCATTTGATAAAGGGGGAGAAATATTCAGACAAATAGTGAGAAAGAGTCCCTTTGCCATTGATGTCAAAGAGGGAGAAAGAGTGCAAATGCTTCCTATAAAAGCTGGGAGAAAGAGTGCAAATATTCTCTATAAAATTTTGAAAGAGTAGAGCATGTGTCTAAGTTGAGTTTTGGCAAATGTGCCATTGTCTAAGGGGGAGCAATGCCAGAAGCCAACTTATGTCTAAGTTGTGTTTTGGTATGAACAAATTCAATTCAAGCCAATGCAAGAAATACCAAAAAAAGAGAAAAGTATTAGAAGATCAAAGCATTTAGTTTTCCATCAATGCCAAAGGGAGAGATTTTTGCAATATGATTGTCATTGATGTCAAAAGGGACACTACAGATGTCATTGATGTCAAAAGGATCAGGAATGATTGAGGGAGAGAACAACATGTTTTACAAGTTTCATAGTACAAAGTTGTTTTGATTTTACAAAGACCATTTATATATGTTTTAAGTGAATCAGATAGAAGATCTGCTATGGGTTTTTCATGAGAATCTTAAATATATGGCCAATAGGATCAAATGAGAAGGATGAGCTTAGAAATGATTTATTTTGGCTTTGGAGCATTACTAGGGTATCAAAATAAAACCCTATGAGCTTTTATCATGGCATCAATAGGCATATTCTATTTTTGTGTTGATTGGACATAGTAGGGACCCGATAACTTAAGTTATAACTTAAGTCCTTGTTGTCATTTTGAAATCAGCCCCTTCAACCTAGTAATTAATGGCTCAAGAAAATTTTTTAAGACTTTATATTTCCCAAGTCCTTGACTTAATATTTTTCCTAGATCGATAAATGATCAATGTTGAATCATATGTTGAAGATCCAAAAAATCATAGGAAAGTCAATTTGTCAAAGGCATCTCTAGGTTAACACACTAGTGACAAGTGTCACAATCATGAAGCTTACACAATAAATATACAAATTAGTTTAGAGTCAAAAGGTTAATGAGTAACATGGGATTGATAAGTGTCTCAATAGTAGGAATTGACAACATTATGCAGAAGGTGCATGCTAATGCTAAGTGTCACATTCTCTAGAGCTAAGAAAAGATAAAGATCAATATCATCAGAAGATCTGATGCTCAGTAGATGATCATGGAAAGGAGATCCAATGGAGTGAGTGGAATCAATGGGATAAAGTGATCAATGTTTAAGGACTCAGAGGTGAGTTAAATTTCAAGCAACTCTTAAAGAGATCAATAGAGCATAAGCATTCCAAAGACTCAAGAAGTAGTGATATGAGATAAAGAGCTCGAGGTTTAATGTTAGACAGAGATAAAGACTATTATAGTTTGAATATCCAATGGCACATAGGAGATTGGATCAGATAGATCAATAGACACATTTTTAAATTTGAACAGTTAAAGTCTAAAAGCATACAAATATTGAATGGATCACATAACCTATCAGAGATTGATTAAATGGACACATTTTAAAGATGAGAAATTTGAATTAAGACCATTACAGCATGGTGCCAAATTTAAGATCAATGATAGATATTTAAAGATATGATCATACTAATGGTCAAGCATAGGAACATCTAAGAATTTACAATTTAGCCATAAATTATGATACATACAACAAGATTGATTGTTGTGATCGATCTAATTTATGTAATTATGCATGTGCATCAAAAATAGATCCCAATATATGCTAAATATAGTAATAAGACAAAGAATCATGATGGTGGAGCATGAGTTCAAGAGGCAAGAAACTTGTAGTTAAAGACAAGAACTAAAGTCCAACAGAACTAAGTGTGATGTGTTAGCAAACTAGTGTGAACACAAATAAGATACATAACCCTAGATCAATTGCTTATATATATGACATTAAGGATATAGGTAGAAGTTTTTGGAGTTATTGAATTGTGTCAAACATAAGATAATAAAGACATAGAGGAGCAGAGTGAGAGAGAGATGAAGCATCTCGAATAGAGACAAATATAGACACAAAGATAGATGGGTATAGAGGAAGAAAAGGAAGAGAATGCATAGGGTATGAGTAGTTATAGACTAGACTTGTAACAAATAATTGAGATTGTATTTTTTTATGATTCAACATTGTAATTTGGAGTTGTAGATCCATAGTAGATTTGATTGGTTGGTGCCATTAGACAAGCTGAGTTGGTGCTCAGTTAGGGAGTGGGTGCTTCCTTCGAGTTGGCACTCTTAAACTAAGGGATTGGTGTCTTCTTAAGATTGGTACCCTTAAATGTGTAACCAATGAGGTTTTGTCAGTGAGGATTTAACTGTGAGGCTGGATTAGAATAGTAGATTCTAGTAGTTATTCTCATCATTTTTTTTCAATATTGATTTTTCTACGTATAAATATGGTATCATGTGTATTTTTATGTGTGTGATCTCTACATATTTGATTTAATTTGCATATGCATTTTAATCTATTTTAAAAAGTATTATAAGGACTATTTTTAGTTGATCTATTGATTCACCCCCCCTCTTAGTAGATAGTTATGTTCCAGCAATGGCATTGGCTCATCAAAGTAAAATACACATTGGTTGTACAACCAACAAGGCACTAGTTTAAATTTGATGGTGCATCTACATGTCAAAAGTATTAGAGGCCAAGAATTGACTGTGTGTTTGATTTGATTTACAAAATTAATTACAACATGGTGATAGATGGAAAAGTGGTTGATAAGATGACCAAATCATGAATGAGACAAGAATAATTAGCATGAAATGTGCATTGAAATCAAAAACATAACATAAAAGACAAATTTTAGTCTTAAAGAGGCATGGTGTCAATTACATAGAGATGTGGGCAACTGGAAATCATGATTCAATCCTAACTACTTTCAGTTGTAGAATTCAATTTGGGCATGGTTTGGTTACACCAATTTTAGGCACACCTTCAATCTATCAGAGATTTGAATCTAGTTACTCAACTACATTCCCTCAACTAACAATTAATATTTGTAATTCCCACATTAACGGGAAAATTTTATTGGGTTCAAACTCCTCAGGCCTACGTGCCTATATAAGATCAACTTCTTGATGTAATAAATGTTGATACTTTTAGGATTGAGGAGGTGATTCTTATGCTAGGCTCTTTTTTATTTTTAGAAATATAGTGGTGGACCATACATACTTGGAGTCTCCATAGGTACTAGACCAAACATTTTTCATTCTTTCCTAGTGTTGTGTTTTTTTTTGATGTTATGAAAATGAAGTCTATAGTTGAATCATTATTATAAATCCTATCATTGATAATCAACAAGAAATATCTTGATACTTATTTCATTGTGTAATACCCCTCTTAGGTTCATCATAGTGCTCTCAATGATGTGTTATCATGTGGATGACTGATGTGATGAGTGTGTCACTAAGATCGACATGTAAGCGAGATATATTGTAGAGAGTGGTTGGTTTTATTTTGATCACCTTATTATGTTGGATTAGTGTCAGTTTATTATTTCTCTTTTAGGACCACCTTGGGCTATGCGTGTTGACTCTTGTAACAATTCATATTTTCACGTGTTAGTCATTTTCACTTTTAGGGGTTTTCTTGTCAATGTGTTATTTTGATAGTTTCACCCTATTAGAACTAGTTATGTATTTATTTTAATATCTTGTTTTAACTCACTATAGGGTTAGGTTATGTTAAATTGGTTCCAAATAGTCAATTTTAATTCTTATTGGTGTTTGACAACATATCTAGTTTTAAGATGGGAAAAATAACTTTGTTGTTATGGTGACCGAGCCCAAATAAAATTTAATAATAAATGTGAATAAGTTTGTAAATAATTATATATTTATATAAATAGATATTAAAATGACATGAAATGGTTATGCAAGTTAAATAAATAGATGTGTCTATTGATTCATAATTTGAAAGAAATAAATAATTAGTTTTGAATATTACTATTTCCATAATTATACATATTAATAAATTAATAAAAGTTAAAATAATACATCTAACTCTATAATAAAATTATTTTATTCATTTATGTGATGTTTTCAAGATATTAATTAATTTAATCAATTAAAGACAAAATAATGACTAACCTATTAATATATTAATGGATTTTAAAAAAGAGAAGGAAAATGAAATAAAAAATAAAAGAGAGTGAAACCCTAACCTTAAAATAAAATGATAAAATAATACATCTCTTTATTTAAAGTCAACCAAAAGGAGGTGATGGTCATTTGCAAGATTGACCAAGAGAGAAGAGGAAGAGAGATGGAGTAGAAAGAAGAAGAAGATGGAGGATGGAGCTTCACCTACAGGGAAGGGATTCTCCTCTCCAAATCTCTGTTGTTTTTTCCAAGTAAATAAATAAATAAAAATACAAGATGTATTTTAATACACACACACACACCCTAGTTTTCTTATCTCTCTCACAAAAATTTGATCTATTCTATTTTACCTCATATCAACTATAAAGAGAGTTTTCTTTTTTTTCTCTAAAAGAAAAATAATACAAAATAAAGTATTTATACATACAAATCAGGGTTTCTATCTTTATGAACCCATAAATATATAATAATAATAATAATAATAATAATAATAATAATAATAATAATAATAATATTATTATTATTATTATTATTATTATTATTATTATTATTATTATATGAGCAAGTATAATTTTGTTTAAATAAAAGAATACATATTAAAAAAAGAAGGGGTTTGAGATGTGTGTGTGTGTGTGTGTGTGTGTGTGTGTGTGTGTGTGTGTGTGTGTGTGTGTGTGTGTGTGTGTGTGTAATTAATTTATATAAAAATAATTGTGAATATTTATATGTATATGTATAAATATATATAAATATAAATAAATAAAATAATATTTTTATTAATTAGGTATATATATATATATATATATATATATATATATGTATTTGTGAATCTATGACACTCGATATGTTTATACATATGGTTATGTTGTTAATTATGTGTCATTAATATTGTCAGAATTTAAAGTTGAAAGTGTATATAAATATATAATTTAAATAATAAATATATTTAGTTGTGGAATGGATAAATTCGTGTGGAGGCATATAGTGGTACATTTATAATAGTGAATAGTTATTTTGATATGAGATCACAATATGGGACAGAAACACCTATTCATGTTGTGTAAATAATTCGAGATTAGATCATCCCTAAGTACCTTTGGAAATGAATTTAACCTGTGAAGAATTAAAAAGTTTAATAATAATGCCTTGTTGAATTGTGACGGTTTAGTTCCTTTGAGGGAACTTTTATAATGAAGTTAAAACTAGGTCTCATCCTAGTAAATATATAAATGATTTGACATTACAATTTATAGCCTATGAAGTATTACAAATAATCTCAATAGTATTCCTATTGATGTCATATTTGATGGAAGTTTAGAGAGTACCCAGTTATACAATGCATAGGATTCCTAGATTGTTAACCTAATAGATTTTTGTAATTATCTGAATTGGTAAGTTATTATTACTAGTTTAACAATAATTTCAATTAATAGATGTGCAATAGTGATTTGTTACTGATTAATATCACACACACACATTTTCATTAATTACTAAATTTAATATTTAAAATTTCTTATTAACTTGGAAAAATAAAGTGGTTTAGAGAGTATAAATTCCTTGTTCAGCATAAGCTAACCCCTTCCATTTAATTATTTTCATAATGTAGGTTGAAGAGACCTAGTTCAGTTATTCACAAAGTATTTACATGTCATAGTTGATAATACAATTATTTTTAAAAGAAACCCTTTTATGATACTAGTTTATCTTGTGAATAAGGAAGTAGTTGTCCTTATATTTTTAGGAAAGAAAATGTTAACCTTGGATTGTATTGTAATTATTGGCTCTTTTTTTAAAGTTGTGTATGTAATTTGGTAAGAGAATAGATAAAATTGTATAACCTTGGGATACCATTTTTATGCCATTGGAATAAATAAGGGTCTACTGTATTAAGGCATAAAAAGTCTTTGTTTAACGTATATTCCATTTTGATGGTTTAATGAATACCATAATTTTTGATCTTATATTAGAATTTGCAATATCAGAATATAAACACTCAAAATGTTATGAATGAGCCTTTTAAGTCAACCCTTCGTAATATAAAGGAACATATATTTGACAAGTGAAATTGATTTAATAGTACTATAGATTATGGTGAATTTATATATGACAAGATAAACCTTGTGTCTAAGAATGCAACTTCGATAAATGAAACTAGGTTAATTCATAACTTATTAAGAAAAAAAAAGTCCATCTTAAACCTAGATCAAGTGATGAGTTAATACTAGCTTAAAACATTGATAAATAACTAACCTTGCATAGTAAAAAAATTATTGGATTCATTGATATGATAAATTATAATTAACAAACTAAGCTAATTAAAATTAGAAACTAGCTTAAATCAATTGGGTTTTGGCTTGAATAAATAATTGTGCTAGCTAAATTACTTAAATGGAGTCTTAAAATATATTACCCTATATTAAATTTATTTAATTCATGGGATATAATCATCTTGTCTCACCCGGTTTGTTTTTAGTGAAACCATTTCTAGAGGCAATTCTCAAAATCAATCACTCATTGACTTCTTCTAGTTTTTAAAGTATCTTCAAAATTACCCTCCCAAAAGAAACTAGATTGAAGTAATTGTAAGCCTTGAGGTTGATAGAGAGTTACATTATATTAAAATTGTTATTGGTAACTCTAAATATCCTATAAAATATTATCTTGTATTTTTAATAACTAAATTCTGAAGGAAATATATTCAGAATATTTTATCGATTCTTTTTTTGTCTGCATGGTTACTCAGGAAAGAGTATTTAAATTATAACTCAGTTTAGTATTTTGAAAAAATGAAGGTTTTAACATATATTTTTTAGTTTAATATTTATGTATCGATATTGATATTCAATTTTCAATGTTATTTAATATTTTTGTCAAGATCATCTCGAACCTTGTTTGACGCTGGTTTTTCTAATTTTTTAAGTTAGGTTATGTGAAGTCACTCTAGAAGTGGGATTGTATAAATTAATCTATTGGATATTTATATAATATGAAATATATAACCTATAAATTTGAGTTTAATATCAATATATAAATTTTTTTATTTCATTTATATTGTCATTTAGTATTTTTGGTGAGCCCTCTTTCAGGGGTAGTTGATAGTTTCTATAACTGACTTTTGTTGTGTAGCTTGCAAGGTCGTTTCAAAATTGAATTGTTAAAATTAATAACCATATCCATTCCTCAAAAAAAAAGTTAATAATGTTTTATTTTGGCTTTAAATTTATTCCAAAACTTTTATTAATCTATTTTGGATATTTTTACTATTTTTAGTAGCTGGATTTCTAAACTACTTTATTCTTGAATCTGCTAGGTAGAATAGTTTAATGGGTTAAAATCACTTTGGAATACTAAAATAAATTAATGCTTATCTTTTAGAGGTCAGTTTTATGGGTTTTTAAGGGTATCATATATCTAATGGTTTTGGGAATCGGTTTCATAATTAATTATTCCTTAGTATGGTTATTTTACCCATTGCCATTAGATAGGCAAATTAACAAAAGTGTGACTTGGTTACGAGGTGAGTGAGTTGACTTTGGTTGCGAGGTGTGTTGTGAAATTATACTTCAACATGTATAATTTGAATAATTTATCATGTTCATGGGTAGTTCAGAGTTGGTATTGAGGTGGAGCAAATTAAGGATTTAGTTACTCCTTTAAGCGGCTTGCTTGTGGATGAGAATTCTTAAATGTATGTAAACTGAACGCACATTGGTTTAGTTGTGTTAAATATATTAAGTGTTTATTTGAGTGTGTTTATAGTTTTTTGGAGTTAAAATTGTACAAGAGTAAAAAATAAGTAGTTTTTTTGTGGGTTTTATTTGGACAAAATTTTGGGCATTACATTTTGGTATCAGAACTTGAGTTCAACACTGGGAGCTCTAAAAAATTGTGTTTAGTAATTGTGATGAATTTGTCATACTTATAATTATAATATTTATGTTATTTTGTCCTCAAAATGAATTGAGATCATAAATTTAGTTTCATGACCATGTTGTTTGTGATTGGATAAAGTTTACTTGAATTTTAAATTGGTAACTTTGTTGGCATGTCTATATTTCAAGTTAGCGTTTCGTATAATATTTATTATGTGATATATATTTATTTATATATGATTGAATCTTAATTTTGTATATAAATTGTGTGTTTATTATATATATACTTACATGGTATTGTATTTTAATACACTTCTTTAGTATTCTAGTTTTTTTTATTGGCACCGTTATAGAGGTTGTCTAGAAGATTTGGTTTCTATAAGCTCTTGCTAGGGTTTGAATACATTCCTATGAGAAATTAAATTCGTATACTATGATTTGAATATAAATAATAATGTAAAACCTACCTTGGTGTATCTTGCTTTGGTTTTCAACATCTAAACATGTTGTTTACCTTTAATTAAGAATAAATTATGCACATGCTAGCTTAGATTTATTAATTCCCCTAGAAGTTAAGGTTAGAGTTGTTACATTTACCTTTCATTGACTTGATTTTAAATATATTTATTGAATAACAATATGATATGTTATTGATTTTAGATATAAAATTATGATATTTCCCAAGTGGTTTGGTGATGATAATGTTATTCAGTGGTGAAGAAATGTTATATGCCTTTAATAAGTATAGTGATTGATTATATACAAGAGTAAACTAATGAGATTTACAAGATTTTTATTACATGTGTATCACATAGATGAATCTTGAGGTTATAATAAATGTGATTAAATGATTCTTTCTTAGATCCAAGCTTGGATTTATACAACTTAACGAATTTTGAAATCATAAATAACTTTACGGTGTTAAAATAAAGGTGGTAATGATAGGACTATTACACATTTATATAGATGAAGGAATACTTGTTTAAGAGTAGTCTAATCCTTTAATAGTTATAGATGACCTATGAGTGTTAATAAAATTAACATAAGAGAATTTATTTTAGAGCTTTAGCTACCAATAACCTTAAATGGTTGCTCTTTCCCTTTGTTTAACAATCTTGTGATACGTGTGCACCTTGATTTGGTAGTATATATGCTAGTTGCCTAAAAAATATAGTTAGCATTGGTTGTGGTTCCAAAATTTTATGATTGATGACCCTTTTAGGTGACCCTTATCTTTTTCATTGACCATTGCATCCTTTTAATATTTTATGTTACATTAACATATGCAAAATCTAGTAGCATGTGATACCATATTTGACGCATGCATTAGGAACTATAGAACCTTGTTTTCTTCATCTTATCACACCCTAATTGAGAATGAATTTTTTTTTGTCATTTGGAGTATGTTTTGATGATTAGTACATTTGATGCATTATTTATCTTGGTGATTATTTCCTATACATATTGATATTTCTTATATTTTGAATGGATAGTAGTTTCTACTGGTTAGCACTCAAACATGTATATAATTTTCATTTGGTATAACTTTAGTGAACTATGTTTGATAATGATATTTACTTTTAGATATGTTACTTGGGAGTAGTTATAGTTAGAGATGTGAGATAATATGTTTGTATTGGTATTTATGTGGCACTGGGATGTCATGTATGAGAGTTGATAGTTATCATTCTCCTTTATCTGTATCAATTGGTTGACATGGTAGACAGTTATGGTCAAATGGCATTGGATACTTTATTTTCAATATCACTTTATTATGATATGGGTTGTTATTTTGTCTTTTTAGTGATGATTAGTGATAGATAATAGATAAAATTTTCACATGTTACCTTGGGACAATGTATTACTATACACAGAGAGACTTAGTTATTCCTCATGAGATTTTAACTGAAGTTATAGATATATGTTGAAAATGTCATCTAGGATGATATTTTGGAATTGGTTGGACCGATAGAATTTATTTTTTGATATGTTTGACATGGTTACTCTCTATAAGTAATGTTTTTTGACAATAGGTTGGTTACATGACAATCAAAAATGTGAAATAGTATGATTACCTTGGTACTTTTATAACACTAAGATGTGTTTAGGAGTTATTATTTATATTAGCTACTTTTTATGATGGATCACACCCTAGTTGATGACATATTTTGATTCTCTGCATGGCTACTAGACTATTTTTTTTCTTATTGGTAATGGTAGGTGGACCAATCCACTATGCTCGATTACATAGTTCGATTCTTATTTAAGGCTAATGGACCACCCAGTGCCCTCTTACCTTATCCCCTTTCCCCTTAGGTGACTTTCAGTGATTTACAGAAGTCACATAGTATTCATGATGTGATCTATTTTTGCTTATGTTTTGTTGAAATTATTTATATTTGATTGAATTTCATTTTTAAGTTGACTGTAAACCAAAATTTTTTTATTGTCTTTGATTTTTTTCTAACATACGATCATGGAAATTGTTGTTGAAATTTATTTTGGATTTCTGGGTTTATTTATTTTTTTCTTCTTTTGAGTCTACTTAGTCTCAATTTTATTGGTTTTTCCCTTACATGATTAGTTGATTCTCTTGCATATTTTTTTTGATGATTGTTGGTGTTGGTTTCATATGTGTTCATATGCGTATATCTAATATACCTATGACATGGCATAGGGGATAAGAAGTAGCTTGGAATACAATTAGTGGGTCGTGATGGGAACTAGTCACACCAGTTCATGATACCACCCTTCCCACCCCACCAAACATGGTAGTTGCATGTGTGTGTGTGTGTGGTCCTTTCATGGGGTTATGACTCCATTGGAAGGTCTAAGGAGTTTATATGATAGTTCACAATGTTTCTCAATCATTTTAGTAGTGGTATCATTCTATGTTGATTATGAGAGGCCTAAACAGATGATCTGGTATGCAATGACTACTTGTTATTTTGGTATATACCTTGATTGGCTATTTCACATGGTCTAATATGGTTCAATGTTATTCATTTATCTCCATAAATCATTATCATGGATAGATACCTATCTTATTCATGTACCCTCACCATGATTGATGCTCATTATTCTTTTCTTCATATGATTTAGACATTGGATGGACACTTGAGCTTGCATGATTGTGTGTTTTAGCTAGTTAGTGAATGATACAAATAACATGATTTATATTAGGATGAAATTTGTTATCATTTAATCATTTCAAAAGATGATTTTGTTTCAATTATCAACTTATGATATTGATCAGCATAACATAGTTTGGTAATATCACTCAGTGTGGGAGTTGGTTCAACATGGTCTAGCATTCAAGGTATTCAAGTGATTATACTAGTTCTATAGTTGACACTATCTTTCTTATTCCTATTATACCATGGGATTGTACAAGGGCTATTTAGAATAAAAACTTATGTTTTGGCATATCAAAGTATTGATAGCAATATTTTGGTGTTATCACCTCTATGTCTATTTGGAGATTGAGTATTTGATTTTTGTAATATCATAAGGACTCACTCAGTAATGAATTATTGCTATTAGAGAATGTGATGGATTACACTACATGAGTTTATTTTAAAAAAATTGAGGATGATGTCTTTTTTCAAGATGGGGTGAATGTAATACCCCTCTCTCAATGATGTGTTGTCATGTGGATGACTGATGTGATGAGTGTGTCATTGAAATTGACATGTGAGCAAGATATATTGTAGCAAGTGGTTGATGTCGTTTTGACTGCCTTGTTATGTTGG